>PQXJ01000491.1:0-27071 GCA_004786225.1 Botryotinia narcissicola | reverse complement strand
CCCCCCCTTCTCTCTCTCTCCCCCTCCTAGTTTATCCAGAAAGGTGTATATATATATAGATATATTCTGCTACTTTCTCATCTTTTCTCGCCTGTTCTACATATACTATTTCGAGGTGAGTAAACTCGCCAGTATTTCGAAGCGTACAATATAGCTTTAGTATCACTAAATCGGGTGTCTAATAAAGCTCTTTTTTTCTTTCTTCATCTATTTCAATTCTTTATATAGTGGAACTCAGAAAATGTATTATATGACTATACAATATAAGCACACGCAAATTGGATCCCTGGGTATTGAAAATAGAATACACATACACCATATAAGAAATTCTGTAAAATCCAACGCATAAGTTTCTTTCGCTACGCTCTGAAACACAGTATTAGCCAGTAGGTAGTTAATAAATTTATACCACCACAACATAGAATGTGGAATGCGGATTCCGAGAATAAATTGCATCTCATCCCCCTCTCCCTCTCCGCTCCCCCTTTATTCATTCGCAGATATACATTCACACCTCACATCTCCACAAAAACATCCAAAGCACAATCTTCAAAACAACACAAAAATACCACAAAAAATCATCTCAAAATGCCAAATGCTCTTATCACTAGTGTCCTATCTATCTAAACTATTTCTTTTGAGAGAAGAAGAAAAATACGAAGAAGAAACCCCTTAAGAGCACAAAAAACAAAACCACCCGCCCAAAATTCATAGGTATCAATCATCAATTTCATTCTTAATCTTTTCTCTGCTCTCTTCTCTCTCATGCTTTCACACTGTCATCTCATATCATCAATCTTGCTTTTCTTTTCTTCCCCTTTCCCCTCAAATATCTCCCCATTTTCTCCTCTCAAACCACCATACGAATCTCCGTCAATCTATCATTCCCCCTTAAAAACCCCTCAAAAACATCTCCCCTTTCCCTTTCCCTTTCCCTCCAAACCCCAAACAAATCCCACAAATCCCGCTGCGTAAAAAGAAACACCTCATAAACTTCAGTTCACAACCACCATTTCATTACAAATGCAATGAAAAGTAGTAGCTGTGAACCCATGCGTAAAAGAGAAATCAAAAAAATGTAAGGAATCAAAGTGTAAAAAAAGGGGGGTATGCATCCATTCCATTCCATTCCATCCATTTCCTTCCAATCCGACAATAGAGCAAGTACTTGAACATCAAAGAAAAAAATAAAATAAACCCCGATTCGTGAAAACTTGTTGTAAAAGGTGTAAAGAAATAAAGCTATGTCTGAAACATGCAACATAATGATTGATTGTGTTCGAAGCCGAAAATCGAAAGTTGTAAAGTGGCGGAAGAAGATCAAATAATCAGTTTTTTTGTGTCCTTTCTGGCTGGAGATTGTAAATTGGTGCTGCTTCCCATACTCCGCAAACACAAGGCGATTGTGAAGTTATTGTATCAAAATATGTTCACCACCAAAGGTAAGACATATGTCTCAAACAACCCCTCCAGAAAATCATCGTCTGGCCATACCCTCCCTTTCCTTGAGGCGACTAGTTCTCCATCCCTCATACCAAAGTTCCCTACTGGCCTCCCTCAGTTCACCTCTCCATTCTGCAAAGATTGCTTCCTTCAAACGTACAAAATCACAATGTTCAACATTCATCGGATCCGCAAAACCCCATGGGAATTTACGACCAATAACATCGGGTTCATACAAATCAGGGCTGATAATTGAGAGAGGCAAATAAGGAATCTCGCTGATTTCCGATTCGCGTTTATGGCGACGAATGGAGCCCGAGGAAAGACGCTTGGAATTGGGAGAACCACCCGAAGAAGCTGAACCATTCTCAGAAGTAGCATATTCATCTCTTTCATCGAGGCGGCTTTGACTGTGGCCGATAATTGGGCTTTCGGGTTCATCATCTAGTCCGAGTGCTTCAAGTGGGTCGAGATTAGCCTTACGCAGACTATCCCAAACCGTCTTCTTCAAATACGTCATGTGGGCCGTTGTAATAGTGTCGGCTTTTGAGATGACCGGAATCACAGTAGTTTTTCCTTGCAATGTACGAAGGACTTGTAAATCAAGATCTTCATCGAGACTGCCAAACAAACGAGGGCCTGTACCAAACACTCCAAAATGTCCATTTCCATTTGCGATCACATTCTTTGAATCTTCGATATTTTGGTCCAGGCGTGTGGGGTCGTGAATGAGGAATACAGCATGGATGTGTGTGTCTTGAACACCTGGAGCCCTCATAACCTTCATTTCTTCCGTGAAAGTTTCTTCGAATTTGCTTTCGAGAAATGAAGACATATCTCGAAGTTGAAGATCCACGACATTTTTATCCAAGCCTTCTGAATCCCACAAGGTTACACCGATCCGCTCACCTTCGATTTCCGATTCGATATAATGCGAGATGAATTTTCCAGACTTGGGGGTACGTGGAGCAAATATATCTTCGGCCAATGGTTCGGGCTTCGATCTCTTCTTGGGAGGGATAGCGAGGGAAGTTTTGAGGAAATTAAGGAAAGATGTCTTGCCTGCACCGCGTGCGCCAACGATGAGAACACTGCAGAGCCATTAATAAAAGTCAAGAAAGAAGGCCATGTTAAAAACTTACTTAAAGGGTGTAGGATCTTTACGTCTTCGCACTCTGCGAGGACTATTAATTGTGCTCACGGCACTGCTTGCATAGCTGTATCTTCCACGATGTGTCATGCTCTCTGATCTAGCATAAGGATCAACCCAACCACCATTCCTCGCACCTGAAGGAACCGGAGGAACTGGCACACTGAGTGTGCTACTCATTGTGTAAGATCTGGATTGCGGATCCATTGAAGCACTTCTCGCACCTTGACCACTATTTCCAGACGTTGCCGAACCCGGTCTGTCTTCACCACCAAACGAGGGAAAATGTGTAGGGACAGCAAGGTCGGGAAGACGAGGTGGAGATCTAGGGATCGCAGCTGCTTCGCGAAGGAGTCTTTCACGCTCTTGCTCTTGCAATTGAGCAAGATCCTTCTTATGCTTGGAGTTTAAATTTCCGGACTTGGATCGACGAAGTAATAAACCACCCAGACTGGAACGACGAGGGGGATTGGCGTTATTATTATGCTTTCCGTTCTCTGGAATTCCTGCTAATCTCTCGGCACCATGTGATGGTGACGTTCCAGGAGTTCTTGGGCGTATTGAAGAAACCATCGTGTAGGTTGGATTTAATGGGAACAATAGTGTTTGTCGCAGAATTGACAGGGAAGGCTTGGTTTGATCAATTTGTATTGTATTGTATGGTGAATTGACTTTTAATTGAAGTGAAAATTGAAGAAAAGGGTGAATGAATGGATATCTCCTTTGGAATTAAATTTCCCTGTAGGCCTTGCTAATCATTAATAAAATGGATTATGGAGAAATACAAGGTTTGGAAGAAGATGGGATGGGTAAAAAGCTGAGGCAGACGGAAGAGAGTGAGTGAGTGAGTGTCGGGCTGGAAAATAAAATATAGAAAATGAAGAGTTCGGCAGTGAGATTGATGAATTGAGATTGCTAATTACTTTTTGAATGAATTATGATGTAAATTAGTTCGCTACTCTCTCTCTCGCGCGCTATCTCTCTTTCTCTCTCTCTTTCTCTGTCTTCTTTTTGGTTGCAAATGAATGAAATGGATCAAATTGTTTTGTTTCTCGAGTAGTGTAGGAGACCAGAGGTTCTTCTTAACTTATAACTTATAAGACGAACTACGACGGCTTTTTTTCCTTTTGTATTTCCATCTAAAATGGGAACTTAAAGCAAACGACCGTATTGCATGAATTCTGGTTATATCGAGAGATGAAGAAAGGTATACGGCTTGAATCAATTGATTTGCAAATAAAAGAAAAAAGAATCTATATCAACATACCCGTCCGGCAATGATATCAAATGGATCCAATGTGCTCCAGTTTTGATTTGGGAGATCCTTGATAAGGCTGTAACGGTCCAAACTTTTCCATGTAATGCTAGTCGCTAGCTTCGTCTTTGGCGGTTTAGTTTCTCTCTGCCCTCTGCCCTTTGAGCTGAAATGAATGAAGGGGTAGGCAGTGCTATACGGGGAGATGCTTGAGTCAAGAACTAATGTATGAGAATGATGTTTGGATCCAAAATTAGGAGAAAATGAATATGGAGATTGATGCGTAGGATATTGAAGACGTCCACTGGTGTTGTAGATGTCGATGTGATTAGATGAACTGCGTCGACGCAATCATGTAGACGAGTGACGAACGGATATCAGATTTAATTGACAGAAGTAGGTATTAATACATAACCGTATACGAGTAGGTCTAGGTTGGTAGTAGGTAAATGGGTAGTCGTCGATATTCAAGATAGAAGTCATCAAATCGTAAGTAGTATAATAGTCTTGTTGAAGATATTCAGACAAAAGATACTATTCGAGTGCGTAGATGGATACAAAGGTACAATAGAAAGAAGACGATACTAGATAGATCAATAGGTAATAGTTAGTAGATAGATACATAATAGGTAACATACATCAGCTACTAAGTAGTCAGTTATCATCTATTATCATCGTTCTTCCATCAATCTAGACATCTAGTATTCTTCATGTATCACCATTGCTCATTCATTGTACTTACTCCCTCTGCCCTCTCGTTCGATCCAAGCCAATTGATCGCATGTAAGCGAAAGAATCTCAAGCAAGTATCCCAAAGTAAATATCCAAGTATTCAAGTATCCAAGCATTCGTCCCCAGTATCTGTTATTCAACGATTCAATTGTTCATCCCATTCATGCAATCAATCAATCACTCAACACTCATCCATCCATCCCCCCATTCATATATTTAAACACCCTTCTTCCCTTCTTCCCTTCCCACCCACAATTCCACATCGATCATTTCTCAAAATCCCCTCTATCCTCCGACCCATTACAAAACCCGTCCGTCCATGTCTAGACCCGTACCACAATACACAATAGGTAGGTACACCACAATTCCATTCACCACCCATTCTCCCTCCTCTCTCCTCTCTTTAACTAATTTCATGGGCTCCAAAACCAATTCAATTAAGTAAAAGAAAGCCACAAACAAACCAATCACATACTATTCCTCCCTCATAAACGATACCAATGATACATACATACATACATACATACATACATACATACATACATACATACATACATACATACATACATACATACATACATACATACATACATACAAATCTACATACCCACCCAAGTCCACCCATCCACACATAACACACTAAGAAACAATCCCCCGTCCCTAGGTAACTTAGGTAACTGACAAGGAAACCCCCTCAGTGACCCCTCGGAAAGTTTTCAGAACCCTTACGTACCTGGCGAGGATTGGACAGGGCAGACAGGAACGCGAGATTTTGGCCTTCCACGCAGGGGTACCGACGGGGTTAGGGTCAGGAACCACAACATGGGTTGCATGAATCTCCCTATATTTTTTAATTTTTTTTCCCGACGTGGAGATGTTTCATGTTGAATGTTATGTTTTGTTCTGTACCATACCTAGGTTACCTACCCACCACCAATAGTTCTTTTTCTTCTTCACTTCGATTCTCGCAAGACTACCTAGGTATTCACATACACGTATATTATACCCAGACATTTACCTACTAAATCTAAAGGATATCACATCAATCAATCAATCAATCCGTAACATCTCATCTCTGATCTAGTTAATGTACAGATATGTAAATGCAATAAGAGTATCTCTTAATACTCATTATGCTCATGGATACTCATACTTCAGACATCTATTCAATACCTACCTACCTCGATACCCTACTATACCACAACATCAACACTATATCATAACCCCCTATCTCCCACCTGTCCATACATCCATCTATTGTTAATTAATTTCTCTAATTCAAATTCAAATTCAAATTCAACATCTTCCTTTCTTGAAACCCATTTATTTGATTCTCCATGTCTCTATCTATCTTCTTCGCCCTCACACCTCTCACACCTCTCACACCTCTCACACCCAATCCATCAATCCATCAGCCACAGAACCCATCAACCACAAACCCTAAACTCACCCACCAGACCCCCAAAAACCAATTAATCACCACACTTCACCAAACTCACCACATTTGATCAAAACCCACTCCACTCCACTCCACTCCACTCCAACCATCAATCAATCAATCAATCGATCAACCCACCAATCCACCCCCTCAAACCCACACCCACACCCACACCCAAACTCAATACCTACGAGTATAATGCCATAACAGACATACATACACACATACACACATCCACATACAGTATAACCGTACCTGCATAACAACAACTCCCTCCCTCTAACACTTACTTACTTACCTACCCTCACTCCCTCTCAAGAAACCACCCATCAGTCCATCCATCCATTATTGGATCAAACTCTCTACTCCACTCCACTCCACTTGTTTCCACAACATATACATTACACATACATACATACACACACCACTCACTGCATCCAACTAATCTCTCTTATGACTGACTGACTGACTTTATAAGCCCTTCACTAACCAAGTAAGTCCCTTGTCATCAATTCGTCCATACCTGCCTGGTAATTTCTTCATACATATCACACATATCACACATATTACAGATATCTCACATATCTCACATGCCGCTAATGACGCGCTTTGTTCCGAGCCCCCTATCATTTTATCTATCAATCACTTATTAGTACCTACTCTGTATCCATTTGTACTACGGTGTGCTCATTGAAATTGGAAATCATTCATTCACGTGAGAGCACTAGACTTAAATATCTGAAAGGTCCATTTGATTGTTCTCTACTAGCTAAAGTATTCATGTGTCTTTGTCTGTGTCTGTAGAACATGTACTCATCTCACCCACGATAATGTGTGACGCCCTTTCAATCCCCCCATCAACCTCAAGCTTTGCGCTCTCTAGTCATATTAACTGCTGTGCACCAGAGTTCTATTTCATTTGATCACCATTTTTGACCAATTGCCCTAAGCCTAACGACCAGCCAGCCATACGCGGCCCAAAGTTCCCTGCCCAAAATTCGCTTGAATGCAAAAGACCAATTCCCAAAGCAGAGGCCAAAATGTAAGGCTTGCTACACAAAATTGTTGTTAAACAATCGTCGAAAATGTATCACCAAGTTCGGAGCCATTCTATGAACAAAAGAACAAGGCGGTGATACTGGTAAGCCCAAAATGACTGTGCATCTCATAAAATGTATGCTTTAGAAGTTTGAAAGAACCAAAACGCCTTGGGTCGTACGACTCTATATCAACAAAGGAAAAATAACAATGGCATTATTTACGAGCTGATTTGGTGAGGTCATAAGGCAAGTGAAACTGTAAAATAAGATGTGGAGCGACGGCCAAAAGATTTTGACAATAAATAATACCGAATTCAAAGAGCGCTGGCACCTGGATAGGCGGAATTTGGTATCATGCCACCACGCATGACACGAGGCGGTCCTCGACCACCACGACCTGTAGGCAAGGCGAAGTCTGGATTGTCGTTCAAGAGAACATCCTCTCGTCGAGGGGCAAGTCTCCTATTCGGCATTGGAGGTCCCGCGTAGCCACTAGCGCCTCCGTTCCAGTTAGGATTGATCCCTCGTTGTGAAACTGACGTAAAAGTAGACCTCTCGGATTCAGCTGGAGAGCGTTGCCCCGACTGAAGCTCCTCTAAAGAATTGTAAGAATTGTTGCCATCTAAGTTACCCAACGGATTTGGATGAAGGTGAGTGTTAGGATCATAGCGGTTATTTGAGGAATGTGCAGCAATATTGAGGGCGACGGGAATTGTCAGAGATGACTTTGTCGCTGGAGCTGGAGCTGGAGCTAAAGCTGGAGCTGGATCGGCTAAACGTGGTTCTACGTCTTCGTAATAATTATCATTCGAGTTATCTCGTTTGTGAGAAGACTCGCTAGGAGGAAGTTCGACGACAGGTTGTGAGGCAGGGTTCAAAGGTGATGATCTACCTGCTTGCTGTCCCCATACTTGTCTTGGTGGTACGTATCTGACCGCATTAGAAACTTGGCGATTCAATGATAGAAGATCACTTACTCATCTTGGCTATACTGACTCGTCTCACTAATCAAAGTCTCGTGCCTTTGCTGTATTTTTTGCTGTTGTAGCCCCACCATTCCAGCGACGTCGTCATCACTGTCTCTAAGATTGCCGAATTGCCCGACAAATCCCGGAGGTGGATGTGAAGGACTTCCTGTTGTCGCATCCTACATGCCAGATTAGCATCATCAATGTTTCAAGGTGATTTACTACTAACCATTTCAATCGCCTGTCCAACCATGCCAACATTTTCCAAATCATCCAAAGGCGGAGGTGATTCGGCACGAGGTATGCTACTGGGTCTTATCTCATCTGGCCTGTATGCAACATATCCACCGGGAGGCGCCGGAGAAGTATCCCTGAATCCACCAATAGGCGCCGAGGGATCAGAAGGTCCTCGGCTGTCATAGCCGGGTGGGGGCGCTCTTCCACCGTTACCCATCGCCATCATTCCGTTGTTCATCCCTCCTCTATACGGGCCTGGGTAACCGCCACCTCTTGGACCATACCCACCTCTCGGACCATAACCCCCTCTTGGCTGACTATAGCCATACCCTCCGCGATTTGGGCCTGGTGGAGGGCCCCCATAACCTCCTCGATATCCGCCCCTCGGTGGCCCATAACCGCCTCTTCCTGGTGGTCCTGGTGGCATTCCACCTCGCCCTCTCGAATTCATGGAAGTGTTAGAGTACTGGTGGCTCAATGCCTGTCCTGGTGGCCCAGCAGATTGGTCACGGTTTCGCATACCGTATACATTTCCTACTTGCGGCATCATCTGCATCATCGGAATTGGGTTTCCGTATTGATCTATAGATGGGGTACCTGATTGTGGTCCATTGTAACCGTCCATTCCTTGACTCCTAATAGATCCACCAGGGACATTAGTAGGAGAGTTTTCAGTTGTCGAGGTTCTTGTAGTCAAAGGTATCCGCTCGTCACTTGTTCGTTCATTGTTATTCGCATCAAATGTGGCAAACGTTGGTAGTTTCTCGTTGGCCGGATTTTTTGAAATGCTGGTGTCAGTGACGACCGGAGTGATTGTTTCATTTCCTTGACGGTTGTAAAAATTCTCCCCGTTCATCTCTGCATTCTCCTCAATACGACGCTTCCTTGCTTTTCGACTAACCAATGTTCGGCGCATAGCGCATGACACAACACCACTTGCGGCGATAATTACTGTGGCGGCGAGCACAACATATGAACCCCATGCCATGTGAGGTACGAAGAGTAGAACATCGATGAGGAATGCGAGTAGGGTGAGAATCAAAGTCAAGATGCTCAGGATGAATATTCCCATTAGGTACCGAGGGGAGTGTGAAGGTGCGTGGATGTGAGCGGCGATGGCTAGGATTAGCATGATAAGTGTGAATAGCGCAGCTACCGGGTGGATAATGAGAATAGCAGATAATGTTGATCTGGTACTCGTAGAGAGATCGAATGTAGCTGATTGAGTTTCATCGTAAAGACTTTCTAAATAATGATTTAATATCAGTGCTGTGCTTGTTATGCTAAAGTACGCATTGCGCGGAAGCATGTGTGGAAAGAGTGTGCATTCAAGAATTGAAACTTACCAGTACTATACCCAATTTCAATATTGCTACAAGTGCTCCCTTTACAAAAACCAAAGACCCCAAACTGAACTCCATCGAAAGAGGCCAATGGTATCGACTTGATTATAGGAGTTGATAGAATTGACACGAGCAAGCATGCAAATGCAGCGAGCAGCAAAAGCGATAACGGAGTCGCCGGTCTTAACATTTTGTTGTCCTGTGCTATACTGATGCGTGGAAAATTGGAAATGCCAGCGTCTTTAAGACGCGGCAAATATCGAGGTTCTTTCGATCAAAGGGTGTCCAGGTGATGTTGTCGCGGATTGTTCCTCAAGTCTCAAGTTTTCAATTTGTTGATTGTAATTATTATTGTTGTCGTCCTTAATTCCCCACTCCTGACTATACATCGATAAATGGAATGGAATTTCAGTGAATTAAGTCATAAATGGAACGATAAAGACTGGATCAAGGGACGTTGCGTTGCTGTTGCCGTTGTAGTTTCCTCCTGACAATGGCCTTTTCTGAGATACTAGGAGCAGGCGGGGACCAGGGAAAGAGATGGACAGTAGCCAAAGTACATGTGTTTTTGTAGATTGTGATTAGAATTGACTTTGGCTTTTGGGAAAAGCAAGGTTAAAAGCGTTGATAGCCCACGCCTTCCAAGAACGGTTCCTCTTACTATGTCGTTGTAGGTTTAAAGCATAGGTTAAAGGCAAACTGTGCAGTAGAACCTGGAAGGGATATCGTGTGGAGTGGGATTCAATTGGTCTCGACTTCAGCCAAGATTGAATTCCAATATTTAATTCTTCCGAGATTTCAAAGGCTGTGTAAGATAAAAATCGTAATCTTGGATAAGAGTCGGAGTATGGGAGAGACAAGTGTGTAGGAATTGGTGACTGTCTATAAAAAAAATCCTCGAATATTTGTTTGTACAAGAAAGGATGATAATAGTCTTTCAATCTGTCATGTCAGTCTCTTTCAATATGGTGGTAATTTTCTGTCTCAATCTTATGGGCGTTTCAGATTATTATTATCCGTCCTTTGAGGCGTGAGGCGTGAGGCTTGAGGGGGGAAGGGTTCGCGCCGTTCAAAAGTGTCTCGTCTTAAACTACTGCACAGTACAGTCTGCACAGGATTCTGTCTGTACTCCGTAGAGTTGATGAGTTATGAGAGATGGATGGGGTTCTTCGTGCTGTTCTAGGTAGGTACTAGGTAGGTAGGTATTCTCGTGATAAATTGTGAATTGCTCAGCCCCGCTGATTAAAGTTGATCTTGATTATGTATCAGGTATGTATGGATGGGTGGGATGCGAGGGATGGTACTTTGTTCTAAAGAAGAAGGAGAACAAAAACACGACACGACATCTTCTGCTTCTCGGAAATTTATTCAAGCAGTATCATTGAGGTCGATTATGCAGGGAGTAATGAGCCGATGGCGATAAAATGGAGACAAGACGGTGTGAATAGGTAGATATGGTAGGTATGGTAGGTACTGGATAGATCGATAATATGGAGAATATGGAGAACATGATACTCGAGGGCGGGGAAGGGAAGAAGAGAAGAGGGCATTAATATTAGGAATTTGTGATACTCAAAGTATACTACGAGTAGGTACCTGGGTAGGTAATTGATTCATCCAAGTCGCAACTACTTATTATTGGCTGTATAATACACATATGAACTTGCTTGACAATCATCCTCTACTCTTTGCTGAGTCTGGAGTCTGGAGTCTGGAGTCTGGAGCATAGAAAGTTAGGGAGAATTGAATACCTACCTCCACTGATGCTCCTACCTGGGTTACGGTTTCCGGTACACGCTTTCGGACGCGCGCTGTTCGTTTTTCACTGCCATCACCTGTAACAAACTAACAACAGTGGACATTTTTGTTTCCAAAGATATTAGGATCTTCAAACACTTCATGCGACATCTAATGTTATAGATCATAAGATGGAGCTATTGCTTCCGTACTATGGATATGCAAATCATTTAAGTTTATATTTAGTTCTGCTTTACTACGCCTAGCTGTGTTTTCTTTTCTTTTGTCGATGGTACTTGGAGTCTATCAATCACATATCGAGAATGCTAACCACCTATCTACTTCCTAGAGTCTATCATAATCTTGGTGAATGAGTGCGTAGGGAAGTATTCGTCGATAACTACCTATCTGGTATATTATATGTATAGTAAGGAGGTATGAGCAAAGTTGTTCGAGAGATCTTACTCTACAAGTCGGAGGGGGGAATAAAATACGCATCCACCTAGAATACCTACTGACTAAGGACCTAATAATGCATAATCATGCATCTTTGAACCTAATGTGTGACGGCTTCCAATTCGGTGGAGGCATGCATTTGCTCTGATAGTGCTCAAGTCTGATGAGGGAACACCTAATGCTAATAAATGAATGCCAATAATCACAATCTATCAAGGTTGCGAATGAACATTTCCCACAGGTAAAAAGTTCTGGGCCACTTCAAACATGGTCCTTGTAAAGTTCCCCCTTCTGCATAAAATACCGGGACGATCACACAGAGTACAATATGGATGTGCTCTATTGCCGGTGGACTTTTCCTGGCTCTGTTGCTTTGTTTGATGAGTTGACATACAAACCCGTCGTACAAATACGAACATAATACGAGATAATGATATGAGAAGGATCTCGTAGAACATACCTAGGTAGCGAGTTGGTATTGACGTTCCTTCCTTTGTCCTTCCAATTTCATATTGATTTCTCAATCGAAAGCTAGCAACAACTTTCAATTCTTCAACCACTTATTATTGGAAACATCTCCATCTCCATCTTCGCTGCCAATAATGCTAAGAAAATCCAAGGAGAATTCGTGGAATTTTCATACTTTGATTTATTGGTCAGATATGTCAACTCGACCGAGCCGCTTAGTAAAGCAGGGAAATCGGACGGGGCGGGGTTAACACAAACTAATTTCTTATTAACGATAACGGTGGAAACTAGCTTTAGTTTTCTTTATATTATCGTCATCGAATATTGAACTTTTTACTTCCTCTATGTATTCCGTTCACGTCGGTTTTTTAACGTAGCCATGTACCTGCGAAATGCAGGCAGGAGGTCGGGGTTCATTGTACCACCATGTAACAAGTTATTAATCAACACATTCTTTTCTACACACCAAATATCCCACCAGGCACGAAAACAATCAAGTCAATTTTTAATTCGACCAAAGAAGGAGACGATTGGAAATCATGTATATACAAAGGTTCCCCAACGTTTAGCCCATGCGCAAAGATATCAACCTTTTGTTCCCCCTTCGCCAGCATCTCTGGGAAAAGCTGCCCCTCCAAAGCTATATCCTCGATCTATAAAATGGGGACGAAGATTACTATATGTCTCGGCGGCGACAGGCATAGCCTATCTCATAGACACCCAATTGTACGCATCCTCTATTACCAGATCACTGCGAACATTCGGCCTGGGTATATTGGTGGCGATCGATTATAAGCTTAATTTTAGACCCAATCCGATTCTTGGTTGTGACATTACGGACTTGCATAGGAGAAACGCAGAGAGGATGTTCAATCTTTTACACCAAAATGGTGGTCTATACCTGAAAATCGGACAAGCAATTGCTATGCAAAGTGCAGTCTTGCCTCCCGAATTCCAGAAAATGTTTGCGAGAATGTTCGATGACGCTCCGCAGAATGAGTGGCACGATGTAGAGAGGGTTATCAGGGAAGACTTTGGTGGTAAAAGTCCAGAGGAAGTGTTTGGTGTTAGTTATACAAATAAGCCTGGGAGTGGAATAATCGAAACAAAAGCCAGAGCTTCAGCATCTGTTGCGCAAGTTCATTGGGCGAGGTTGGCTGATGGGAGAGAAGTGGCAATCAAAGTTCAGAAACGAGAGATTGCTAGCCAAGTGGGTTGGGATCTGTGGGCTTTCAAGTGAGTTTCATCCATTCGAAAAGCATTCAAAATTCTAGACCTTGCTAACAATCTGTTCAGGGTAGTGATGAAAGTATACACATACTGGTTTGACCTTCCCTTGTACAGTCTAGTGCTTTATATTACTGAGCGCCTAATGCTAGAAACGGACTTTGTGAATGAAGCGAATAACTCAGAACAGATGGCCGGACTAGTAGCAGGTGAACCACGATTGAACGGTCGTGTTTATATTCCCAAGGTATATCGTGATCTTTCCTCGAAACGAGTCATGACGACAGAATGGATCGAGGGTGTACGTCTTTGGGATAAAGAAGCTTTGACAGCTCCTTGGCGGGGTGGATATGGCAAAGGTTCTCCTGGAGCAAAAGGGGCTCCACTGTCAAACCCATCGCCAAACATCCTCTCAAGTAACAATCCCAAACCTGACCGCAGTGCGGAATGGAAAGGTCATAATGGCAAAGGTGGTCTAGGCCTCAGTTTGAAACAAGTCATGACTACCATGGTCGATCTCTTTTCCGCACAAATGTTCCTTTGGGGAGTTGTACATTGCGATCCTCATCCAGGGAATATTTTTATCCGAAGACAGCCCAACGGTCAACCAGAACTTGTTCTAATCGATCATGGTCTATACGTTTCCATGACTCCAACTTTCCGACATCAATACTGTCAATTCTGGAAAGCCATCATGACCTTCGATAATACCTCGCTTAACGAAATCACTTCTGCATGGGGTGTCAAGGCCCCCGATCTGTTCGCATCAGCAACTCTCATGCGTCCATATGACGGTGGCGACAACAGTACCAAAGATCGCATCACCAAGGATCTCAAAGTCAAAACAGCCGCAGAGCGTCACTACGAAGTCCAAGAGAGACTCCGTCAAGGCATCCGAGATGTCCTTTCTGAAGAAGAAAATTTCCCCCGTGAACTTCTCTTCATCGGTCGCAATATGCGCATTGTGCAAGGCAATAATCAATTTCTCGGCTCCCCTGTCAACCGCATCAAGATGACGGGCTCATGGGCATCTCGCAGTCTGGTCGACAGCAAGGATTTGAGTTGGAGAGAGCGCTGGGTTAACGGGTGGAAACATCTTTTGTTCAGATTTGTATTGTTGAGCACCGATATGGCTTTCTGGGGAAGTAAAATTAGACAATTGCTTGGATGGGGCGGAGGCATGGAGGATGAAATTGAGAAACAGATGAGGTTTTTGGCGAAAGATCAATTCGGAGTGGAATTGCAACATGGTGTGTTTGATGGATAGATTTATGTATGCGCTGCGGCGCGTGAGTAGGAGCGGGTGTAACATCACCGTGCAATCAGTTAGTCATGTATTATAGATTAAAAGTCCATTTGTTCTTAGCGGGATGATATATGGTAGAGTAGAGTAGAGTAGATATCCACTCCATCGTGCTAGATAGAAATAGCTGTATAATCACAAGTTGAATTTACCACTCATAAGATCTTTATCATAAGAATATTTTGCAAAGCCCCGTTCTTCCATATAATAGAATAACCTACTTAAAGAGAAGGAATATCAAAGTATGTGAGTAACGAGCTCCTTTGGAGAATTGGGGAGACGGAGAGGGAGAAGGAGAAGGGGAAGGAGGTTGTAGATTTGCTTGGATGGTTGGGTGATATGGTTGGATGATGGCTGAAAGTTGGAGTGGGCATTGGGGAGGAGTTGAGGAGGATTTGGCGATGTGTATATTTATCTAGGTAGAGCTTTGTTTGTTGGGTGAGGGATAGGATCTGGAAGATGGGGAAGATTTGGGAGGAGAGACAGAAGTTTATAGAAAGAGATGCTGAAAGAGGAAGGAGAGGGAGGGAGACAGGTAGAAAACCCCTGGTAAAATCAACTTTAGGACTAGGCGTGCAACTCACCCTAAGAGTGTGACTACACTTCTAATAATCTTTCAAGGCTGTGTATATCGTTTCCTACTCTAGACAAGTGTATATAATCTCCCATAAGCAAATTCAAATCTATATAGCGGTGTTTTGGAAATTGGAAGAAAAGAAAGTGAAAAAAAGGATCAAGTCAAAGGTCCATAAATACGCCCTTGAAACAATGAATGTGATTTCAAAAAATGAAGACGAAGAGAGGTATAATCATACAAGAATCATCATTTCTCATTCAATATATGAACAATTGAAGTTGAATTCACCCCTTAAATCAACTTTAACCAAGCCATCGGAACAACCTCGGGCCGAAATCTTAAAGTTAGACTTTGTTACCCACCTTGATTTTTAGAGTTCTAGGCTCGATACAACAACTTTTAATTTGATTGAAAGACCTTTTTGGTAAAGAAAGAAATCGAAATCAAATGGATAGGTGTTTATGGCATTATTTGCTGTATTTGTTGCATGTATTCGTACCTGCAACTTATATTTTGTAGGTAGGTATGATTGATAGCAATCCAGAGCTTCAAGCTTTTTCATGTGCGCAAAATCAATCAGAACAACGAGCCATTGCATTGCAGTGGTCTGGTTTTGACTCACTAAAGTCTTCCATTTCTCTCAAATAACGCGACGCTATACGAAAATCCTCATTCGAAGATCCTTGGATTGGTATACACCTCGCTATTCGAACATACAAGACGAGGATTCGAAGGGAACATGGGAGGGGACTATGTCATACTCACCAAGTCGCAAATTTCACATGTAATCTTCTTGCAGCGAGGAGCGCAAGTATCAGACTTCTTCTGTCGCAAGCGGGTGCTATGGAAGAAGACGCACTTACACGGATTAAACGGCGTTGGCATCAACGTATTGATGCTGTTTCCGCTATTGATATGCTTAAGTTCGACGGGGACCTCCCACCTGATATGATGTCAACCATGGAAATTTGGGGTTTGGTAGAAGCACATCGAGAATCCGTAGCGAGAGAAACTACTACGTGCAGGATTCAGCGGCGCCACCACTGGTTTTAGAACCTGTCATTACTGGCATGGACTCGAGTTTTGTTGAGAGCAGGCGACGCTCGCGAGCTCTAACGATGGCAAAATATCAAGTGATATGAGGTTTTGGAAAATAGTATGCTGCGATTGGGATGCTGAACTGACAGCATCCGCAGAGTTTTCTGAATCAGAAATGTAAAGACTTCCTCCGTACTGTGGAAATAGCACTAGGAAGGTTATGAAACTTACCGAGGTGTCATCATGTATTGATATTTTGGGAGGAGTACAGTAGATACTGGCACCTATCGAGTAGGGATACGAATAGTTCTGCCAAGTGCTTGCCTAGTAGTACTAGGTACATATAGGTCCTGGCTCACCTAATCTGAACATCACCGAGGAACGAAGGAATTGAACGATTATTGAAGGAGAGTTTATATCATTGCTGTCGTATAAGAAGAAGTATTGTCTTCTTTTGGAACGACGTCCCTCCTTCTATATCTAAGTATCTCCCATTACGTTGTTTCCTTTGTCGATTCCCTCATGTGGACTGCCTGGGCAATCTACCGCGATGCGGTTTATCTTCTCTTCCACAAGCTCATTCTATTTCCTGCTCGCGATTGCCATGACTCCTCCTAGAGAATGTTAGTTATAGATGGTACAGTGTATGCTTGATTCTCTGAACTTACAGCATCTCTTGCATTCTTCGCTTTGACAGCGACAATGGTACGTGTCCATTCTGCCCTTTCCGGATCCTCTTCCTCGTCCTAGTAAAATCATCAGCAAAGTTGCTATATTCCTCCTAAGTCATAAACCTCAATTTATGAAGCGAGTATACACACTTCATTCTGTTTTTGGGCTTGAATTTCTCTGTTGTGTGCTACAGCACGCTCATTATGAATGCCGATCAACTGAATCATTGCCTTTCGGCAACGTTGCGCGGCACTTTGAAGGCTTATGCTAGTCGTGAATTTGTGCGTATTAGGAAGAGGAATATAATCGGATACATTGAGCTTATTCCAATCCTGCGATCCGCGATAGTGTTGAATATTTAAGTACACTGTTAAAGATTCAAGTTAGTCTAGCGATCTTCTATACAGTAGGAGCAAGGAATAATGACAGTCATGTCAAGTCAAGTCATGTCATGTCTTGTCTTGTCTTGTATGAATATAAGTATCATGTGTGAGAAATCCATGGCTTACGAATTTTTTTCTGGTCATATTTAGCAATCTCATTCTGTCTCAGTAAGCTCAAGGCAGAAGCTCGTGGCTAAGTAAGGCTTCTGGCTTTGGGAATAGGAATGATGTTGATGGAGTTCATCATGGTTGAGCCTATCTTCACGTTAGCGACGAAGACCAATATAAATCTGCGATCAATATGCATATACCCCCTCAAAAATTGAGGTGCAGAGAAATCCCAATACTTCCTCGAAAATACAAGGTATTGATACCACTCAAGGAATGGATTTGGTATGTTTACCAGTGGTTGCCATTTTGATTTTTTTTGTCTTGGAGATATCAAAATCAGTTTTTCCTGTGATGAATTGATGAACACAGAGAAAAGTATTTATGTCTTGGAGATATCAAATCAGTTTTTCCTGTGATGAATTGATGAACACAGAGAAAAGTATTGTGAAAGTGCAGAATGAAAAACAAGGAAAAAGAGGGGAAGAAAATCAACTACACAGCCTCAAGTATTCACTGTTGCAATCCGAGTTCATTTCACTATCAGGGTCTGAATCTGGTTTGAAGTTTGTATGGATATGAATACCTACCTATATTCTTTGAGACTTCTTTTTTTATCAGAGGGACAAGTGATTGAGCATATTGATTGAAAAAGAGAACTATCTATGGGTACTCGACATTACTCTGTGGAAATGGAATTGATATCCTGATGGGATTGTGAAGCTGCCGCTTTGCTAATCTATTCTACTATTGCTTCCCTCTATTCTAATACTATTGCAGATATACGCTTTCATTGTGTTTGATTCGTAAGAAATGATTCTAAAATTTACCACACGTTCTCAAGATCTCAATCGCTCTAGCGAGAGGCGGTATATTCAAGCTCATTTGTTCTCCTCCCAGCTAGAATGAATGGATTCACTTTCGAAAAAAAGAGGGGATAATGGAAGAACGGGGTATTGTTAGGGGTCAGTAGTTTCTCAGTGCCTGTGCAGACGGGGGTTTCTGCAATATAATACACCCCTACCTATTTGAAAATGCATCCAAATATATACAAAGTCTTCCGCTACCTACCGTACCGATACTTCTCATACCTGCCTAGTATCTCAAGCTCCTATGGCATGTCTGCCGGAAGAGGCCAAGCTGCGAAATATACGTGCTAGTTGGTAGCCGCCGACGAAGATCTCTGGACCGGAACATTTGTGCTCTTCCTTTTTGGTGAACTCTAAGCTCCTGCTGGGATAATTGTATAGGTCATGGCCAAAATGACCCGCCTGTCATATTCGACTCGCTCGGCGAGCGAAGGCGCCTTTTTTCGGGTTCGTGAATGATTTAGATGGTAGGCAAGTTTAGGTAGGCGTAGAGGTCTGGATGTCATTGTAGACAATGGCAACATAGGTTTTTTTTTTCTCTCTCTATATATATATATTAGCACAATATCTCTCCTACAGAAACCATTCCGTGCATAGAGGGGGAGCTTCTTAGACCCGTAACTTAAGTATGCCAAGGGAGCTAGCGTAGAGCCAAAGTATATTATGGGTCGAAGGCATATAGGATTCATCTGCGGTGTAGATTCCTATTATGCTGTACAAGATACGAACAGGTAGTTTAGATAAGTGAAGGTTCAAAACTCGTGAGTATAAGAACATCTTCAATGAACTGACTCTGGTGTTGTGCAGCGAGTCATTGTAGGTGAGATTACACTCTGTGGGCCGCGAGCGAGGACCTTTCAAACAAGGACCAAAATTTGTACGATAGAATTCGTTCTTCTTGTATCTCGGGCTCGGCATGCGAGACTTTAAAGCTTTTCGTATATGTCGAAAGTCTTCGAAGAATATGCGCGACGTCTCGATTGAAGTGCTTGCTGGTGAGCCGAAAAGTCGGCCCTGCACCGCATGGATAGCCAGCACATCTTTCATTTGTAAGTGGTGATTACACAGGGCTTCTCTTGATGTCTAAAAGGCACAGAAATCATCAGCAAATATCCATTTGTATCGATTGTGGTTCGTTGTCTTCAACCCACTTGACCTACCTTGTTTTGTGACCCACGAGCATTAGTATTGCACAATAAGGAGTTATGCAGGTGTGTTTCATGTAGTATGAATAATATTCAGAGAGTGTCTGGATACAATCATCATTATCGCTGATACTGGTGGCAAGGGGAGAAATTATTAATGTTGATGTACTTATATTTTTCGAAATCTTTTGGTCAAAGAAGGAGGTGCGAGCTTCACCTTCCGAATAGGAATATCACGAAGACAGGCAATATCGCGTGGATTGTTAAGTCACGATCATAAAAAGACACAGTAGAGATGCAGAGAATGGTACCTTACCAATTTTGAGGTTATTGTAAATTACCTACATCTATGGGCAATTGCTAGTTCTAGTCAAATTTAACCTATCCCCCTCACATTTTTGTTTTTGGCAGGAACGATTTCTCCAGAATCTCGTCGCCCAACAAAGCACGAATTCGTCAATTTAGCCAATCATAATTTCAAAGAGGGCGGAACACTAGCTTCATTTTCTTCGTTTCTCCAATCTCTCGATTGTCCATAAAGTTTTCCATTTACTCCTGCCAATTCTATTACTCTTCCTACTCTTTTACAACCACCTTCGAAATATCATCCATCAATTTTGATCGATCTCCTCGATCTTAATTGATTCTTTTCTCTTCTCATATCTTCTCCAGTACCTTGGTTAAAGTATCCGATATTTCAATCAAATACCTAGTCTTCTCGATTCTTGATTGTAAGTCAAGTCCCCTTGTTTTGATTTCTTCTCCATCCTTCTGTTTACTTCACGCTGCCACCAGAACAAATTCTCCTTCATCTCATCTTCCATCCGCTTTAATACATGTCGAAGTCTCTCTAACCTTTCATAACAGTGTCGAAGATTACATTCCTCCCATCTTCGATTCTCTTTCTAAGGTTGCCCTTGGGTTCAAGTTTGTCGCATTCACTTTGTCAATCAAGTAAGTTCTTCGATCTGTCTATCAGTTTGTGCATCTGGCATGTACATGGCATTCACTCCATCTTTCTACTTCCCCGCTTCTATCGTTGGCATTGAGTTACGCGGCCATTTGTGCGCATCTACTACCCCTCTCCAAGTTCGTTTTATCAAGTCGCATTTGGTATCGGACAAGATTATTTACTACCCTCAACTCTCCCTAACTTACTCTTCTTCCTTTCCTTTACCTCACTTTATCTCTTTACCTTGTTCATTCTTACATTTCTTTGATTATTCTTGTGGTTTTATTGCATCTTCATCGATCTACGGTTAACTGATCTCACAGGCTTCATATGATCATTCACTTTCTTGATTATCTAAGGTGCGTCAAAGACACATCAAATCTATCCCTTCTCCCACTTTATACTTCTTGGACTCAACTAACTAGTTGTTTCATTGCAGATCACCTCAAGTCAACATGTCTACCTTTGAAACTGGAGATATGGTGGCTGCGTTGCCCGACACAACAAAAACACTTGATGTTGTCGCGGTAGAGCGCAAGAATCCTCAAGAAGCTGGCTGGGTTATTGCCAAGAAGTATGACTACGAAACTTACAACAAGTCCACCAAGGAACAAGCAGAAGCTCGTGCTGCCGTTGCAGATGGTACCGAGGGTGATGCTGACCCAGCAGCTGATGCAGCTGAAGATGCAGAGCCAGAGACACTTGCCGTTGGCGGTCTTCGTGATGGAGAATGGGCCTCGAGTGGTGCTGTCTATGAGTGGAACGAAGAATATGGTGATGTTGGTCCTAAATTCCCCGACCTAGAAGAGCAACTGTTCGGCAAGAACAACAACCATGTTCGCCAGGGTCTCAACTTTGAGAAGTATTCATCTTCATTCTTTACTATACTATGTGATATCGTACTAACATCATTCTCTAGCATTACCACCCTTAAGGTCACCCAAGAGGGAGCCGTTAAGATTGAACCCATTCGCAGATTTGAGGATGCAGGTCTTCACCCAGTTATGTTGGAGAACATCAAATGTGAGCTCCCCCAGAAACCTTCTTTTGATAGACAATATTGACTCTCTGCTCTTTTAGTGGCCGGTTATCATGTTCCAACCCCGATCCAACAGTATTGCCTCCCAGCAGTCAAGAAAGATCATGATGTAGTTGCTTGCGCTCAAACTGGTGAGTAATTATCACTCTCCAAAGAATTGAGCTATTTACTGATTTTCTATGCTCACAGGCTCTGGCAAGACTGCGGCTTTCCTGATTCCAATCTTGTCAAAGTTGATGGGTAAGGCCAAGAAGCTCGCTGCCCCTCGTCCAAACCCAGCCACCTATATACCAGATCGTGACAACTTTGTCAAAGCTGAGCCATTGGTCGTCGTTGTCTGTCCCAGTCGTGAGCTAGCAACTCAGATCTTTGATGAGGCTCGTCGCTTCTGCTACCGTAGTATGCTTCGACCTTGTGTCGTCTATGGTTGAGGTCCACTTGCAGAGCAACTTGGTCAACTAGCCAAGGGCTGTGACCTTCTCATCGGTACCCCTGGTCGTCTTTGCGATATGATCCGCCGTCCTCATGCTCTCACTCTCAAGCGCCTTAAGTACATGGTTATTGATGAGGCAGATGAGATGTTGGACTCCAGCTGGGAGGAGGAATTGAAGCAAATTATGACTGGTGGTGGTAAGTACTTCGATCATTCCGGTCTCATATGAATATTACTAATTTTGAAATAGACCAAGAAGAGGGTAATATCAATTATATGATGTTCTCTGCCACTTTCCCAAATATGGCTCGTGCCATTGCCAATGAACATTTGGCTCATGACCATGTTCGCATTCGTGTTGGTCGTGCTGGTAGTTCTCACACTAATATCAAGCAAGACATCATCTATGTCGATGCTGCCAGCAAGCGTCAAGCTCTCTACGACTTACTTCTATCAACCCCACCTGCTCGTACCATCATCTTCGTCAACACCAAGCGTGCTGCTGACGAAATCGACGATTACTTGTTCAACAACGATCTTCCTTGCACATCTATTCACAGCGATCGTACTCAACGTGAGCGTGAAGACTCTATTCGTGCTTTCCGCAATGGAAAGATGCCTATCTTGATCGCTACTGGCGTTTCTGCGCGTGGGTATGTACAACACACCGTTGCCATTCACACAATGATGTGAATGTCCTTTGAGTTTATCCGCTAACACAGACTCTAGTCTCGACGTACATAATGTGATGCATGTTATCAACTTTGATCTACCATCCAATGATCATGGCGGCATTGAAGAGTATACTCATCGAATTGGTAAGCAAATTCTACTTCAACTTAATCTTGTAGCTGGCTAATCATTGAATGATCAGGTCGTACCGGTCGTATTGGCAACATGGGTCTTGCAAGCTCGTTCTACAATGAACGCAATGATGATATTGCTGAAGCTTTGGTCAAGACGTTGTTTGAAACTCGCCAACCTGTTCCTGACTTCCTTGAGGCTTATCTTCCTGAAGGTTTTACCATGGATGGCCAGACCGGTGATGTTGCAACTCTCAATTTTGATGATGATTCAGATGATGAAGAGGAAGGTGGCGAGAATGCTGAGGGTGGCGCTGAGGCTAGTGGTGCCTGGGGAACAGACGATGCTGCTACTGGTGGTGGTTGGGGTGCCGCTGAAACCACTGAAGCTGCTTCAACTGATGATGCTTGGGGTGCTCCAGCTTCTGGCGGTGACGCATGGAATTGAATCATCTTCACAAGTTGTGATGGATTTTGATTTCGATATCTATCCTACACGCTTATGCTATTGACATTTCAGATGTCTCTAGTAATCTGCTTCTATTTGTCCTCTATTTGATGACATATATGGGCAGGGACTACCTTGCTTTGCACAAGGGCTCTCTGCTTGTTATGTTAAATTTGTATGCCTATACTTAGGCCGGAGTTGCCTTGGGGGCGGGAATGGCCTTGCATTGGAACAAGGATTTCCTGCCTGGTATGGATGCATAAAATATGGGGTTTCAATTTTCAATTTCAATTTTCAATTTCAATTTGAAGTAAAGTTATAAGATAGGGCAGTTAATATAATAATATTTTGTTTTTCATTAATTTGAATTCTTACTCGTGCTTTCGTACTGTAGCATTACTACCCTCCACGTCTAGATTGAACTTTGTTAAGTTCTTTAAAGTGACTTGTAATAGCAAGTAAGAGTATCAATCGAGAGAGTAGCACTGACAGACATGCATTTTTTTCCAGAAGACCTCTAATCGAGAAATTCATGTATCTTATTAATTATATTAGAGTGAAATATTTGATTGTGAGTTATACTAGATTAGTGTACTATATCCACTATTAAAAGAGATTGTACCTTAAATTCTCATAGCCAAGCGGGAGATACTTGTTAGCCATGTCGTGTGGAAATTAGTACCTCAAGTCACAACGCAGTGGTTATCGGTCAGTGCAAATTGATTCCCACGCCTTACGATGTGAACTCGCTCATGTCATTACGTGGCATCGATGGGGGCTTACACAGCGAGAACACGCTACAGGTCACGGTCACAACATATGAATGGTAAAGCCTCGAAAAGGCAGCCCAAAGAAGTTTGAAAGAAGTTACCGGGTTTCAACAAGTCTGGTCACGTGTAATATACTCCGCGCCTCTCGGGGAGTTACGGGCGGCGGAAAGATTGTTGATGGGTCTATACTGGTTAAGCCCTTTGGGTTCATTATCGACGAAAATGTGGTTTTTATTGAATGAGTGCTTTATCTATGGAGAATCTGTTTAAAGAATCTTAAAGGGATCACTGCGTGTTGCGGCGCGGTTCTTTCATATAGCCCAGGTTACTAGGTACGCTAAAAGGGTGCAATGCGAGCGGTTGACAGATAACAAAGTGCAGATGTGCAGTGTGGGGTGGTATGCTACTTCATTTGAGTTGATGGCTAAGACAGTTGTCGTTTAAAGTATCACCAAAGCAGAGCTTCGAATATCAATATCGAAAGACTCATTTGTTGGTGTTTCCTCCCACAGAATGATTGGTATTGGGGGGAAGCTCATCTTCCTCCAGGGTCTTTTCATGAGGCATGGAAAACAAAATACTCTCCGTTTGATTGGAGGGAACGTGAAATTGCTTGATGGTCGCAACGCCGCCGGAGACCCCTGCCCCCCCTCCGCTTCTGGAAAGCTCATGTTTCGACCCCGATTTACCAATTAGCGTGATCACAGCCGTGTAGGTGATTTCGAAGTAACCCTTGTAATACAGTAGATCAATTACGGTGTAATCTCCGGGGTCCACGGTCGTACTTCCTTTCCATTCGATCTTGTGGGTCTCCGAATACGAGGTTGAGTTGGATTTGCTCTCGGTATAGGTATACTCCGTCCCGGCGGAAGCCTCCCCTATACCAAAGAACCCATCACTCACCGAGACAGATACCCCAAGCGATTCGGTCCAGCTTTCCTCTGTAGTAAACGAATTGGTAACTTCTTCTGATCGCGCGATATCGATCTGAAGCGGATTTTTGCCGTCTCGGTTATCCCCGTTGATTCTATCGAATTGGATCTGCCCAATGGTAGAAGGGTCTGGCATAGCAGTGTAATTTATCATGACCGCAACGCCTGCCAGATCTTCCAGGAAATAGAAGCCGAGTTGGCTAATACAGCCATACAAGATACCACCAGTGATACCAAGCAAGAATCCACTGTGAACGGGCACACTGTGCGTGATTTCATCACGCGATCCAAATTTGCGATGTCGTCCTCGATTAGTATTAATGCTGATCGACCTCATGAGAGGACTACCCGTCCCCACAGTCATGTCGGTAATGAATTCGCCGTCCTCAAGGGTGAAACTGTAATAGTTCGTTATATTCCTGTCATAAACAGGAGTCTTTGTTCCGTTTGAATATTCAATTTGGATGCCTTCGAGACTGTACGGCTCATTATTGGTCGTATCGTACCACACTCCGATGGTCTTCACTGTCGGAAAACCTTTGACATCTTTCTCCGTAAGAAGGCAGTGGCTAAAGGTGCCTTCGCTGTTGGCGCTACCGGCTTCCCAATGATGGATAACCATAGTGTATAGCGATGATGAGAGAATGTAATGAGCCTCAGGTGGGGTTGTGATAAATAAAGGCAAAATGGCTTTGGTTGTGTGAATGGAAGTTCTGTACCGATATTATGGTTCCTTCTGGTGAGTAGTTACAAGCTTTATAGAGGTCGAAGTAGTAGCGATGGTCACTGGAAAATCCACCCTTCTACCCACAAGTTAGAGAAGATTGCGAATTTAGAAGCACACTTGCTCTTTCGGACAATAGTAATAGTATTTTATATGCAGCCAGTCTTAGTGGGCGCTGAAATCACAGACTATGTCGCTTCTTTTATGAGTTGGCCACGCACTGTAACACTCGCCTTGATGAATGAAGCAAAGATGATCAGCAATTTGAATACGAAAGGTTGTGGTGTGAGCTGAAATCGCAGACTAACTTACTTCATGAGCTGGTCATGCATTGTAGTCATGTGTGGTTGCTCTTAGCTGGTCTGGCTAATACTTTCTCGTCACATAGTAACAGCTAGACGGTCATCTTGGAAGACAAATTCAGGTTGATCTCCCCGCTAAAGGTATCATCGCATGCTAGTTTAAGCACCTAATAGCTGAACTACTTTCAGATATATGTATGTGTGTGTGTGTGTGTATAGAGAAATGTGTACGCGTGTGTGTGGAAGATTAAATATGAGCCTAAGGTTAGTGTATAAATTTGGGGTTTTAGAGTGCATTCGATTCGCTGGGGGTGTATACCACGATTGATTTCCGCCGGAATACGCATTAAACTGACCGTCTGCTTTTTGTGGAATGCGGTGCAGCGTGAGGGCCGTTAAGTATCTTACGGATTTAAGCATCATGTAAAGCAGATTATTGGTTTATAATGACCTCTGTATATCATTGGTTTGATAGAAGCAAATCAAGTTTTTATGTACTCTGTGTAACGTGGTTTAACACCGAGTGACCCATATCATCGAATGGCCCATTTCAAAATACACTAAAATTAGCCTTTTTTTAATATTTATATTTTAATAACAAATCATTATTTTAATTGAACAAATATATATTGAATAATAAGAAAAGATAAAATATTCAGAAATCTAATTTTTATATAAACATTCCTATTATATTTCTAGAAAAATTGGAATTGTTATGTTTTCCGTTATATAAAGACTTTTTTTTAATAATAACTCTTATTTTAATTCGAAATTTCAAAAAAAATACTTCGATTTTTATATTATGTCACGGAATTCACCGTCTTGTGCAACAACACATGACTGAGCATAGTACTTCTCTGAAGTGCCTATTCCCATGATCACAACATGCTCTTTTACTCTATATATCCGTAAACCCTAATACTTAATTAGGCGACTATGTCGCCCGATTAGGGTATATAAGGTAGGTATGATCCTTATGATCTGTCACGGGATCACTTCTGGGAGTATTCAGAAGCTTTACCGCTGAGCTAAAAGCCCAAAAGACTAGGAGGTAGAACTAGAAGTTCTACCTTACTCTC
>PQXJ01000490.1:0-27083 GCA_004786225.1 Botryotinia narcissicola | reverse complement strand
GGAGGGGAGGGGGAAGAGGAGTGCTCGGAAGGGGGGTGGTATGAGAGGACTAGAATGCGGCCACCAGTTCCCTTCATTTTGATAAGATCTGGTCTAGTGATGAATTGTATGTATGTATGTATGTATGGAATGCTTTCCAAGGTGGTTGGTTACTTTGTAGGTATCTTTTGACTCAAAGTTGGGCGAGAGGGTTCTTCACCGTTCCTTTCGAGAATCCCGATGAACCAATTATGAAAAAGTGATATTAAGGCGGTGAAGGTTTGGTATGCACTCATTATTAGTATGGATATGGATGTGTATGTGTGTGTGCGTGTGTGTGTGTTCGGTATATATGTGTATGTGTGCGTTTGTGTATATACGTATGTATATAGAGGTATGTACCGGTACATGTATGCGTATGCCTAGCTAATAAGTATGGAATATTATAATAATAGGTTGATATCTCTTATTTCATAAATGATGGATGATAGATTATAGATTATAGATTATAGATTCCCGATTAGAAGCCAGTGGAACCTCTTTTGAGTCTTCTGAAGTTCTGACTCTGAGTCTTCTCTTTCCCCACTGATGCTGATAAGAGTGGAAAAGATTTCAATGAGATTTCAATAAGATTTCAATCCGATTTCCATAAGAAGGGCCAACTCCCCACAGAGGAACATCTATCATCATGGATTATTGCTGCTGCTGCGTCCCAAGTGCCAATACAGGACTCCATATAATTAAGCTTCCCGTCGGTATAAGAGATGATCTTATACACTGTATATGGTAGATAGATCATAGATGGTATCATGGTGAATAATGATTAATCTTGTGCATGCTGTCCATTGCCATACAGAGCAATGGTACAGCATACTTCCTCTGGATTGTATGGAGTTGAGCAAGGTTGTATGGGCCATGGACGGAGTACAGAGCCAAAATCTAAATTGTTTCTATGGATCCGAGATGATAATCGGAAATTATTGAGGAATGGATGCCCCAGCCATTTATTTTCTGTTCTTTCTCTTTCCATCCATCCACCCATCCATCTTTTCTTTTGCTCTGCGGTCTGCGGTCTGCTGTCGGGGCTCTGCTGTCTAGACTCCTCCGCTGTCTGTCAGCTCGGGCTAGAAGTTGGGTTCATAGGTTGAGAATGGAAACGGTGCGAGACATGATGCTTGATGCCAATCAAATGGTAGGGCTATGTCTGAATTGGTGTTTTTTGGTGAAGTTGAACCTTAGGTATGAATGTTAGTAGTAGGTAAGGCTCAACTACTTGGCGAACTATTTTCGACAGTCGAGTAGAAAATTTGATAATTGGGTTTAATTGTACGGAAATGTCAAGTCAAAGAACCTGGCCGTGTAAAGTGTTTGAATGCTCCTGTGGAAGTGCCTACCTAGGGGATAATTGAATAATACAGAGAGAGTATCACATATATTCCGTAGACAAGCATACCTTATCATAATCACAGTCACAGTCGCAGTCGCAGTCGCAGTTACATTTACTACCTATCTACTGACTGTACTCACTCACATCTGTTCTCCCATTTCCTATATCACATAGAGCAGGTAGGTAGGTATTCAATATCTAGTATCGAAACTGGTGAAACTGGATTCATAGATACCATAACATCTCAAGACTCGTATCTATTATCTACGGAAAAGAGCCTTACTTAAGCCTTTGGGCTATCATCCAAATCTAGTTTTGAATGCTCATCTGATTGATGCTTTTCCCCTTAAACCTTACATCTCTGCCGTAGAAAGCTAGGCGTGCTGCATTGCCGTCTAATTATAATGATATATGACATTGGGCTGCTATTATCCTTTCTTGCCTTCTTGCCGCCAGTTATTGGTACGGACAGTTCAAACACGCATACACACACATATACACACATACAGAGTACACACACACACATAAGCAATCCTCGGTAAACTGGGAGTTCCTTACATTCGATCAAAGTCGCATGACATGACGAGACGATGACCCTACAAAACTTATCACCATATGCACACATACCTAGGTATTATTACATTCGGCATTGAATAGAATTAATACAGTTATCTACTCAATTCAATTAATCGATCGATCAATCAATCAATCCATCCATCCACCATATACGGCATGATAATTAATTGATTCAATCATTCAATCATTCAATCACTCAATCACTCAATCACTCATTCGTCCAATCTCTTGCTCATTCACTCAATTCAAATCATCTTTTATTCCCATTTCCTTTCCCAAAGCAACATTCCCCACGACGTCGGCAAAATTCAAAACGTCAATCTCACCTATCAACTATCACCATTCATCACTCTGACTATCTGCCAACGTATGAACGTGTGATCGATCCCAGTTATCGATCCACTACCTTCCTCCCCCTCAAACCCATTTCGACATAGCTTCTGAAAGTCTCATGCCTTACACGCTCTTTTGATTCTGTCTGCACTTGATCTCCTCCACTCACTTGCTTAATCCTTATTCTTGCCTGGTTTGATGTCATAGCAACCGTTTACCAAATACTACCTTCATTCATAAATTCTGTGGCAGCCTTAGTACTCACCGCCGTTCATTCGCCCAATTTGTTCCATTTCGCCTTTTGCTCCACATGCGCCGCCAACAAATCAAGTTTTAAGCGCCGTCTGCTAGATCTCAATAATAAAGATCGTGTTAGCAATGCCTCACAAAGACCGCGATAACGATCCTGAGGTCGAAAACGAACAAACCTCATCGGAGAAGCTGCGTCACCGATCATCCAAAAGTGATAAAGACCCAAATCGAAAGCACAAATCCAGACCAAAGGCCATAGATCCTGACACGGGAGAGCCTGTTAAGTCATCTCATCGTCGAAAGAGGGATAAAATAAAAGACGAGAAAAGTGAAGGCATGTCGGAGGTGACAACTACTACCATGGCGGATGTTGTTCCTGAGCTCTCGAGGACGTCCTCTACGCCAGGCACATCATCCTACCCAAGTTTCAATAAAAATTACAGTAAAGAGGCTGTAAATAGCTATGTGTCAGAGCGGCCTGCGAAATCGAAGACTGGTCCGTACACGCCAGAAGCAACAGATATTGATTCTGAGAAGAATAAATCCAGATCTGCAGAGAACTTAAGGCGAGCAGCTTCTGCAAAAGGCAGACCACCCAGTCCACCAGATACTGAATTTACACACCGACAGAAATCTACATCTTCGAGAATGAGCAAGGTCAGGGAGGAGGGTTCTGAAATGTCCTCAAGACCCAGTTCTCGAAGCTCGGAACATCGGAAGTCGTCAAGAAAGGAGAAAGAAGACCGGTCCTCCACGTCTTCAAAATCTAGGCCATCAAAGACTGGTACACCCCCCATACGGACTTCAAGTTCCAGGACCTCAAAGTCTGAAAGGTATGACGAGGACGATGACTCCAATGTCACATCGGTGGCAGGTAAAAGACAGTCACAACCTACATCTCGCCGAAGGCCTACCAATATTGATACGGATTCCTCCCCGGCTTCGGCACAGGATTCTTCGCCAAAAACTCCCACTCAGACTCCTCAATTTCCTCCTCCCGGAGCGGCTGATATAAAATCTACTCCATCTCCTTATATGCATTTTGATGCAGCCTCTGTTAAATCTAGTGTGTATGGCTCTCCACGTCCTCCTCCACCACCCCCTCCCCCGAATTTACCATTAAACATCCCTAGCGTTGATTATCTCCTCCAAAATGGCGGATTGGTCCGTCCGGTTCCCAAGACCTTACTTTCTACCTCCTCTCAATCGCTCAATTCATCACGGTCCTCTCCTCCCGCGGAAATCCAAAAGATATTCGGACCATACTTCAACATCCTGGACCAATACGAAACAGTCATCAATAAGAGTGGATCACTCGCAGTTGCCACTGGATATCGCTCCGTTGCAAGAAGATTGCTCGACCGCTTGGAAAATGTTTTTGCTAGAGATTTATCATCTGATGGTTGCTTGTGTGTTATGTGCCAGGATTTAGATCTTGATTCTCACGAGGGAAGTAGGGGTCTCTCATGGGGAGAGGTTTTGGAATGGGTCAGTGGCCGACGTGAACTTCCCGAATGGCCTGCCTTTGATTTCTCAGCACTTGGTGCGAAATCAGTCGATGATTTGGCTGGTCTTGGTATATCAGGTCATCACAGACCTGGATCACCAATTAAGATCGATCCTGATGTAGCTGATGAATTTCGGGAACATTATCTACGACAATCCATAAAAACAAAAGCATCGGTAGACAAATGGCTATCAAGTTGTCCCGAAACAACATCTGCACCTCCTCAAGAGGTTGACGATGAAACTCTTTCATTTGCTATACTAACTCATCTCAACCACCATGACCGACCTCTCTTCAACGCTTTGCTTAGTGGCTCCACTACATTACAACCCGTTTCACGAGCACCTACTCCATTACGAAAACCACGATCAGATTTCATGATTAAAACAGTACAATCTATGCAACGACTGTATCGATTGCCACTCCCTCCACGAGATCCAGAAGTCGCCATATATCTACTCAAGAACCCTCACATTCACAATCTTCTCGCAACAATTTCTGGCATTGCACCATCAGAATGGGAGATTTTGATATCCGGCCGATTTGATGGATTCTTATGGTCTGGAGCTGATAACGAAGTCATTGATGAATTCCCTTCTCGCGGACCCACACCAAATGGTTACCGGGGACCATCACCTGTCATGAGAGGCCCTTCTCGTAACAACACCCCATTTTCACCTCGGTCAGCTAGTTATGGTTCTCGTGGTCCTACTCCATCTCAACAATACAGGCATCCAGTCTCTAACGATGAGGAGGCTGAAATTGCTGTCTTGGCTGAAATAGAACGTGAAATATATGTAGGAATGGAGGCACTTGAGGATGCATTCGAAGGTTTACATCGAAAGGCTGAGGCTGTTCGTAAAGCTCTTCGTGAACGTGGTGTCGGGTTGACTATGGCAGCAGAGTCAAGACGAACCAGTCGTCCAGAGATAATTGTTGGTACTCCTGGCCCTTACTCGGCAGGTTTGGGACCAGGATACGAGAGACCAAGTTGGGCCGAGGGTGGCAGCGAGTTTATGAGTGAAGCTGATTGGGATGAAGATGAAATGCAAAGTGAATTAGCACCAGATGATTCTGCAAGTAACATCAGCAGTTCACGACACAGAAGACCAAAACGAAGAAATGAAAGAAGAACACCGGCATTGGTTGAAGAAGATGAAGATGAGGGTTGAAACTCTAGGATGTCTTTTCAATCATGAACACAATATTATGGAAGATATGAAAATGATATGACAATATGAGATTATGAAGAAACGCCTCCTACGGAGATGGATGAAATGAGATTACGATTTGTTTACGAAATGATATCCTACCTACTGCGAAAGTATAGTGCCAGCATGAAAAAGTACGACATAAGAATACGAGGGAGATTTTTGGCAAGCTATGAAAGCAAGAGCAGTTCTCTATCTGGAAAGGATATGAACTTTTTTGTTGGTGTATTTTGTGGTTTATATAAGCAGGAGGCTGTTTGCAATGTGCAGGTTCCATTTGCATACAATGTGGGACTTGAGATTAAGTTATGGTGATGTGAGGAGGTATAGAATAGCATAGCAATGATATCATAACATGCCCTCGCAATATTAGCACGAAATGAATGTTTCGTTTTTCGTTTGAGAAGAAAAAGAAAACAGTATGGCGATTCCATTCGCTGAGCTTAGCTCCCCTATATCATATCTTGTTGGTAGAATCCTCCCGCGCGTAATAATGCGACTAGGAGAATTCCCACGGGCCTGCTTTTGAGTTGTTGAAGAAAAGCATAGACCTGATGTGAGGTTAATTTTATTCTTATTTCTACGATACGGAGCTTCGGAGTATTCGCATTGTTTGTGGAGGATTTCGATCACCCACTCACCGACCCACCCACTCTTTGATACACGCTCCTGGATTTTACCTTGATACGTGATTCTTTGACGTACGTTGGGGGTCGCTTGGCGCTGTCTATGTATTTATCTATGGGATGGGTTGGGATTGGGTGGGTGGATGATGACACGTGATGGAGGGGCGTGGGTGTGGGTGTGGGCGGGGTCGTGGTTGATGAGAGACGGGTGGGCGAGGCGCTGAGGCGGTTTGGTGGTTTGGGTTGTGGAGGAGGAGGGAGAAGGGAGGAGGTTTGGTGTACGTAAAGATTGGGTGTCTACCTGTCTATCCATCTACATGTCTGTCTACATCGGAGGTCTGTATTCTGGGTCTTGGGTTGAGATGGGTTGACGGATGATGCATGGATAGATGGATAGAGGGGGTTGCGAGGCGGATTTCCTGGATGGGTGCGTGGGTGAGTGTGTAGGTTGATGGATGGATGGATGGATGGATGGATGGATGAATGAATGAATGAATGAAGAGAGAGTGTGTGTACAGAAAGAAGATCATCTATCAAATTGAGAAAGTCGATAGGAAGAAGGAAGTGGGATGATGTGATGTGATGATAATGTGGAAAGTTTTTCCTTATAATTTACGAGGTTCGGGGGTTTCTTTTTTTCTTCTTTTTTGAATGTTTGATCATCCTTATCTCTTGTTTTTCTATTTCCTGCGCCTTCTGCTGCTTCTTCTTCTTGCTATTTCGGACTCGGAAATTTGAAGTTTGAAATTTAGATTTCGTTGTGTATGTGTGTATGCTGTGTTGGGTTTGCATGTCTGCATGTAGAAAATTGAGTTGAAGCCTCTCCTTACTACGCACGCGGATACATCATCACATCATACGAAATCTCCTCTTATGCGTGCGGCTTATCATTCCTGCTCATAAGCTTTTCAATCCATTCCTCGGGTATTGATCTATTTCTGGAGCGTTTTCAAAGACGTCGAGTAGAAGGCTTTCTTATCAATTGGAATGCGGATATAGTGGTGAAGGGGAATCGCGGACTTGCTTGATTTCATACCTCATATCATACCTCATACCATACCTTGTTCATTCATTTAGGTCTCTTCTTTTCGCATACGCTGTATCTCTATATCGATTTTAGACAGTCGGAGAAAGATAGATGAATAGTGCAGTTGAAAGGTTTTGGAGATATATACTCGTTACTCGACTTGCTTTTTGATACTTCGCCTACGTCTTGATCTCACATTCTCAGTCTCGTTTTCAAGATAATTTTCAATATGGCTTTGCGAGTTGCTCAAGGTATGTACTCAATCTCGAATCTCCACACCCCCAAATAAAATTCCAACCCCCCCAAACCCCCCTTCACAAAATAATCCATCTAATTGCCGTCCTCCACAGTCTGCGGCATCTGGTTCTGGCTCGCCTTCGCCTTCTTCCTCTTCGTCATCTTCCACCAATCCAACCTCGTGCTCCCCACCCCCAACCTAGATGCACCCTCCCAATTCCACTCCTCCATCTCCTCCCCCTCCCCCTCCCCCTCTAAGCCCCTCACCATCCAACAACGCATCGCGCGCTCCGAATCCGCCTGGCGCACCTCCGTCTCGCTCCGCCACGAAATGGCCTCGCACCACCCCAAATACCCACACATCCCTCTCTTCCCCGCCCAAAAACTCTCCGACTTCTCCAAAACCCCCTACACCCTCTGGGATTTCTTTCCTGCCACCTGGACCTGTCCGCACGACATCCAGCGCGTGGGCCGTCTCGGCGACGGTGGAAAATGGGTCTGCGGCATGAGTCTCTACGAAAAACATCGCCCTTCTTCTTCATCTCCCACCATCTCCTCCTCCTCCCCCCAAACCGCAAACCCAGACAAAAGTGACATGACCATCTACAGCTTCGGCGTCAACGACGAATCCACCTTCGAAGCCGAGATGCTCGCGCGCATCCCCAACGCCCAAATCCACGCCTACGATTTCTCCGTTTCGAAATTCGGACCGCAGCTCTCCTCGTCTCACGCCGCGCGCGCACACTTCCACAAGTACGGGTTGGGAGCGAAAGATATGCCATCGCGCACGCCGCCCTTCTACACGCTACAGACGCTTATGAAGCAGAATAATCATTCGTACATCGATATTCTGAAGATTGATATCGAAGGCTCCGAATACACGGCGCTGGATGCGTTTATGGATTTCCATGATGAGGAGGGGAAGTTGCCCATCGGTCAGGTCATGATCGAGTTGCATTTGGTGGATGATGAACATGTGCATTTTGAACGCTTTACAAAGTGGTGGGAGCGGCTGGAGAAATTTGGTATGAGACCTACGTGGTTCGAGACGAATTTGTTGGCGGTGACGTTGGGAGAGGGGAAGACGGATCCCAGGTGTGTGGAGTATGTGTGGGTTAATGTGAAAGATGAGAGAAGTATTTTGTTGGGGGAGTAAAGGCTTGGATCTGGGGAGGGGGTGTAAAAATGTCCCAGAGATCTATATTTTCTTTTTTTCTTGCGTGGGTATCTGGCCCTGGTTTGGGATTTGGTTGAAGTGATTGGATTGGAACTTTTGGTACATAAGGGTATGGAAATAAGTCTGGCTGACTGATCAAGATAGCAAGAGGTATGTTTGTAAAGGAGATGTATATTATGATATAGAATCTATCTAGCTGAAACAGGTCTGCTAAAATGCGTGCCTTGACAACACTAAAGATTTTCCAAGTCATAATATGTCATCCAAAAATAAAAATGGTATATGGAAAACTACATCCAAGCATCTTATATGTGTGACGCAAACGCAATAGAAGCAACTCCAAAAATGTTAGGTTAATACGATATATATGTCTCAGAATCCACAAAGCACCTACCTCACACTCTACAACGATTTCTTCCCCTCCTCACCCCTCTCCCTCCTTCTAATCAGCCCTTCCAACCTCCTCAACCCAAACATTCCCGGAAGCACCAAATCAAAAAACCAACTGCCAATCCAATTTCTCGCAAACCAAACAATCCACGTCTTATTACCCCTCCAAAGCGTTCTCTGTCCCCCATTCACAACCGCATCTACCACACCCTTTGCATACTCCATATTGGGCATCGCGTTTCCACTCTGACTATGCTTTACTCGGGTCTGGAATTCATCTTCAATTTCGAGGTAGAGCGACGAAGGGGGGAGTGTGCGGGGTGTACGCGCGATGTTCGATTGTACGCCACCTGTTACAACGACCATTACGCGCACAGAATAGGGCGCGAGTTCGAGACGGAGAGTGCGGGAATAGGCGTGCAAGGCGGCTTTAGAGGCGTTGTAGACGCTGCCGAAGACGTAGGGGAGGATCTAGTGGTGGAGTGTTAGGATGTTGTTTGAAGCAAAGTGATGGTTCAAACGGGACATGGGACGAGAATATGAGATGGACTTACAGCTGCTAGGCTTCCAATATTGACAATGAGTCCCTTGCGTCTAATCAATAGAGGTACAAAAGCCTGGCACATAGCCATGACCCCAAAAACATTTGTTTCAAAACAATGGCGCGCATCGTCCAAATCTACATCCAAAGCAGGCAGCGTGCAATTTCTCCCCCTAAGCTCTATACATTAGTAGCACATCCCCAATCGCATCTCTCATCATTAACCCCCTCCACAATCTCTCCCAGAAATGTGTTCCTCACTCACGCATTATTAACCAGCACATCCAATCCCCCAATCTCCCCATTCTCAATCCATCCCTCGATTTCCCTCTTGGCTTCCTCAATACTCTTCCCATCCGTAACATCTAGACTCAATGTTCTCATACCATATTCCGCCAAATCCGTTATCTTAGTCGCCGAGCGAGCGCTAGCAATAACGAGATAGCCGCGAGCATGAAAATCGAGGGCGAGGGAATGTCCGATTCCGCCTGCAGTGCAACTGCAAGTTTGTTAGTTTAGATATATGGTATGAGGAGAGAAGGGGAAGAGGTACCCTGTGATTAGGACTGTCTTTTGGGTGGCCATGATGAGGTAAGTTGTGTTAGTATAGCGGGTATATTGAAGAAGCAATTGCAGTTACAAGGGCACACTGACGGCTAAATGCTAAATACGAAAATGGGAGGGAATGTAAAGCTAGAGACTGCTCTAGGAAAGGAAAAGCGAGAAGGGTCTCGGGACGCAAGGAAAGATGTCTTCCGCAACGGAAGAGGAACGAAAACATTATACCACCTTGAGCCAAGATGAAATTATACTGTGAAGCTTGGACTTGTAAATTCTTTTGAAGTTCATTTATCTTGAAAGTTGAGGTGTGTGGATAAGAAAGATGGGGGATTCACGCTTGGCTTATAGCTTGATAGTCGTGCAAGGTTAGGTACCACCATCTGTAGATTACATAGAAAAACCAAGACACCCAAATAGAAGTTTATATTGAAAACACGCATTTTCAAAAACTTCTCGAATGATATCAATATCCAATGAAATATTGATAACGTAAATGAATGATGTATAAGAAAGCTTTATGTGTATATATTCAGCTTTCAATTCAAGATAGTGATCATTTGATTTGATATCAAATATTGAAAAGACAGAGTATTTCGTGTGTCCCAGAGTTTCCAACTTGCCGCAAAATATTTCTTGTCCTTCTTATAACACATGATCAGTTTGATTCTGATATCTCAACATGTTAATGGAATATTTGATCATTATAAATGTCCATTATATGGCTTCTAAATACATAAATTGTAATGCCAATATGTCGCTCATAAACCAAGGCCCAAAACGCTCTCGATATGCAGCTGCCATGATATCTATTCAACGCCAATAACTATGCAATTCAAACCCCAGACCTGAATGCTTCCACCATAACCAAACTAAAAAAGGGTATTTTTCTTCCTAGGACTTTCATCGTCCTTAAGCAAACATTTGCTTTCGAGCCACCTCGCAAATTTCGTAGACGGTACATCAACTGCCCTCCAAAACACATCTGCTGTCCATAATATAATTGGTCCATAAACTAGTAATCCGGCTGCCCAAAAAGCATGTCTACTTAAGAAAGAATCTTTTCCAATCGTATTTTCGAACAGGGGTCCAAAACGAGGTTCGAGGATTGTGAGGCAAAGATTGTGCGTCAAATAGAGGGCATATGATATATTGCCTAGATATTGAGGAATTGGTAGATTGAAAAGAGATTGTAAGCTAGTAAGTTGTGTGCATGCAAGTACGATTTGAAAGGCTGCCAGACAGAACCAAACTCTCTGCCCACTATATGGTTCCGGAGTATGCGCATTGAGGGTTGAGAGGAATGGAATTTCGTCAACATGCTCGTTTGTCCAAGAGGAAATATAAAGACCACATATAACGTTAAGAATCCAGAATACCTTCATACAAATGTTTTTATTGGATGCCGTACTGATACTCGAAGTCTCGGATGCTGTATCAATGGATAATTTTCTGGTTTCATCGCCAAATTCGGTAGTAGGAAGGATGGGTGAGGATTCGGCAGAGATGGATGGCGTCGAGTTATATGATTGGAGGAGTGTAACTTCGGCAATGAACATTCCGCCCAGAAATTCAACGGCGTGTAATTGTGCGCTCCAGAAACAGAAAGACATGATGCATGCTAGAATGAGGAGCCGCATATTTATACGAGCATGAGAAAGCCCAAGTATAACAATAAATAGAAGCATCGATTGCGCGAATTCCACAGGGATTGTCCAAAGTGCTGGATTATAACGTGGCAGAGGCCATGAAGGGTCGTCCCACCTCCAGGATGATTGTAAAAGCTGCCAACAAGTTTCGTACCAATTCCCAATCTGGGCGCTGAGTGACCATAGGGGAAATCCGTATCGAGCTTCGGAGAGCTCATAGTATACGGCCATAGACATTATAAGGAGTGTTATGAAGGATGGCAAGAAGAGACGGACTGCGCGGCGGAAGACGGACGACGATAATGTAGATGCAAGTGCCGAGTATTGTTGAGAGTGTATTTGCTTAAGAGGTTTGTAGGTGAGGACGAATCCAGAAATGATGAAGAATATATGTACCATTGGTCTGGCAGAATATAGTACTCGAACAAATGGGAGTTGTATAGGTGATGACGGGGCACCATCCTCATAAAGTCCATATGGCTCAGTCCACCATCCAATATTCTCCTCAGTATAATGCCCCATGAACACGATGAAGGAAGCCACTCCGCGGAGGCCATCGAGATATGAAGTGGGATGTAACTTTTGCGTCTTTGGCGAACTAGGTCGTATCGTTCTTCTCTGTAAGAAACTGGGTATACATCCATATGCGAGCTTTTGAAGTAGGCGTTTCCCTGAACTCAAGACGACCGTGTAGTCAGAATTCTTCTGCGAATCTGGTTCCATTATTGCCCATAGCATTTGGGGTTTATACCCCTTGGCTACCATCATGAGGAACAGAGTTAAGTACCGACAATACCTGATTGTGCCGTACTGTTAAGAGTCGTGATAGTTTCTATGAAAAGAAAGATGTTCGATTCTCTCACAAAGATCGAACGGTTCTGCGTGCAGTCTAGTATTTCTGCAATGCCATGTAAATATGTTGAAGAAACTTAGCTGGGATATCTAATCAAAATCAAAGATCTCGCAATGAAAGTCAGAGAGATTGGGGTAAGGGAAAGACATGAAGGAAATATTCACTCGGTAAGAGCATCTACTCATTCCTCAAACCATACAGCCCTCAAGCATTTGACTCAGTCCACAGTCATAAACAGAGAACAAGCCTCTTTCGGATGGATCGACTAATTTGCGGGGGCGTCGCTGGAGAATTTAAAGTTATATTTTTACTCTCAAGCTCCGATTTGTCTTGAATTGAAGCAGCGACTTTTACCCCTTTAGCTTTAGTTCAATGGCACAGCATTTCCTACTCGTTGCCATCCACTGTTTGCAACAAGAGTAATGCTTGAATAATTTGCTTGTTGATACTGAATGGGATGATATTTCCGTACCGGACATAGCACGTCGATCAGTCACGCTTGTGGTTTGTCGATGAAACGATCATTTTGTTTCGACTTTGTTTCCCAGGAAATATCCATAAGTAAATGCTTGATCGATCAAATCCTTGTGTTGCATTTTCATCTCTAACAAGTCTGCAGAGCCAATGCTACAGTTTCTGCTTGAGGTGCATCATGCAACTTCGAAATCCTCCTCCTGTTGCGTGGAAGGGTGCGGTTCGAGCAGATGCTGCAACTTACCAGTACCTACAACTTGAGGTAAAAAGTGGCAAGATGCAGTGGGATATCTCCGCCAATAGAACCATCAGGGACATCCGTAATGTGAGCTGCTACTGGTGATTAGACTGTTCAGCTGAGCGGGTGGTGGAAGCGGGAATGTTCTCTGACCAAAAAAAGTATCTCTAAGTCAGGAGAACCTTGTTTGATGGATCACGGCCCATGGGAATTCCATGATGGAATGTATTGGTGGAGCACGGGAAAGACCCTGACTAAAGTTTGGGGTTTCAGACCACAACCTGGGATTCTTGAGTTCTAGAACCATTGGAATTGATAAAAGATTGCATATACGATATAATCTAAATCAATTCCAAGGTTGGATTCTTCTAACATCAAACTGTAGAGGTAGAGGATAGGATCCAAGAAGAACTTCCATGGAAGGAAGGGGAGACATCAAGTTTTTCATCGTCAGTGTCGCAGACTCGCCGTGTCACTTCTGAAATCTATGATGTGGTTGAACATTGAAGAAAGTGATCTAGGTTTTATTTGATTAACATGGACATGGCGGCGTGAGTTGTGATTTGTCAAGTATTATATCAATCCTTTCTTTTTTTCAGATCATATACCACCAAAGCTCCACTACCGGCTTGGCATCTTTTATCCAGTTGTGTCTACGATAGATATCGTTATCGAGAACTCAACTGTACAAGGGAAAGATCTTGTAGGACCTTCAATTTTCATACTTGATGTAGGATAATTGTATTCACATTGCTCAACTTACTTACTCAACGTCTTGTGTGTACAAATGCTGATATCCACCATAACCAGATCATTCTTTAACCAAATCAACTAATGTTTACTACAAAGTATAAATGATGTTTATCATTATCAGCCTCGTAAACAGATGACGAACCCCCTAATATCTTTCCATCCACAATCCACAAATCCCTGGCAAGGTGTAGTAATACTTCGACAATTCAATTAATTTGATAATGCACATCATCATCACCTCGAAATTTCTTGCGGCGGGGTGGATTTGAGATATACACAATCCGGATGGCTCAATGTGCTTTTGCTTGCAAGTCTTCAGTCAATCTGACACGAAACATCAAAGGCGCACCCTACATACCGTGCCGTCGACTCTGCGGACCACGCCGAACATATGGCGTATAATTGATTCGGCTTGAGTGTTCCACGTTTGCGCCACGGAATTTGATATCTCTTTCTTGTCAAATGTCAAGCTATTGCTGAGCGAGCTGAGGTAGGTTGGCAATGACCAGTCTCATATTGAGATTCTCGCTAGGGGCTCTGATGCCAATTGTGCCATCATCGTGCCAACTAGAGTCTGCGTTGCATTAATGAAGGATCAAAGCTGAGGAAGGCTGCACGTGATGTGTACAATGTATCGAATGAAGGTCGGTGCGAGAGTGATATTGGGTACATTTCCAATGCTTCATGTGTAGTATGCCCAAGTTAATGGGAGGAGCGAACAGATACTGCCTCGATTCACCGCTTGGCTTGTAGATATCAACATCTTCAGTGCTACTTACATAGGTAAGAATACTTACACAGACAACATAAATAAAAGACGAAAGGACGGTACACTAGACAAGCTTACACCGCTGGAAGGGAATGTGAGGAAATGAGATATAGTGCAGACGGATCATTGCAGGTACTAATCGAGAGGGGACTTCTTCCTCCCTTTACCTCTATTTTATGAGAAAATCGGCAAGGAGCCAACGACGTGCATATTCAGACTCTTCCGCAGAACGGCATCTATATATAGTATCATGGTAAAAAGGCGTGGGGGGTTCTTCATCCTTCATCACCATTTATGATATTCAATCGGTCTACGTACAAAGTGCATTTAATAAACATGCTATCTACCTTCAAGCGTAGATCTCTTTTTATGTTTACATCTTGCAATCTTGCCCTCATAGGAAGAGAAATGAATCAACATGTATACTTCAAGTGGATGAGACATTGTCGAGTGGCGCACAAATTCACAATTGGAGTGTAACCTCTGGCTATTGAAGGCACGGCCTTTTCAACCATAGTCAGTCCGATAACATATCTTTCCGATTTTTCCTCTCTGCCTTTTTATAACATCTCTATTCTGTTCATCCCCTATCTCCTTCTACCAAGGCACTTCCGCTCCACCGAAGCCCGCAAAGGCTCCTGAAGTTATCTCCTTGGTTGCTGTATCGATCTCTTTCAAAGTTTTCATCGTTGGTGAGCAAGTCCGCCTAAAACTCAAGACATCTTACCTGTGTGAGAACTCCTTCTGCACTCTGTTCCACGATCATCGGTGGCGCAGGAACACCAATACTATCTGCAAAAGTTTGTCACTTTTTTGTCTGGGCCCATCTACGTATGATTAGTTTTCTCTCTCTACAATAGTTCCGCCCCCGGGGTGAATAGTCAAAACTATCATCTCCTCCTCATCATGTATCCTTTTGGCAGCATAGTGCACTGCGTCTTTGCTAGCTCCACACGAAAGTGTTGACGCTCTGGGCATCAGCCCCAATACTTCCCAAGATACTCCCAATAATCACAAACTTTGCGATAGTGGAAGCTCTGAGAAAGGGAAGGCCGGTTTGATAGAGGGCAATCGGCCCAAGTGTATTAGCACAAAAGTCATTTGCGATAGATGAAAGCGGTGTATCAACTGTTGGCTTGAAACAGGTTCAACTCCCAGCATTTTCGATGAGAACGTCGATTATTTCAATATCCCTAGCCTCCAAATCTTCAGCCAATGCTCTGTGAGAAGTTTCAATCTCTCTCGTGGAAGTGGTTGAAATCGAGAGGTAAGTGATGATTAAGTCACTGTTGTTGGCTTTTGAAAGTGCTTTGAAAGGGGCAACATCGGTCGTTTCATTGCGGACTGTCACTACTAATGTAGTGTTGGCGTGTTGAAGTGATATGGAGACGATTCCAAAACCGATTCCTGAAATAATTTAGAACGAAGTGCCTGTATATATATTATGGTTACTTACCCTTTAAATTGATCTATCGAATAATACTCACATGTCAATTTTTTGTAATGTCCCGTCAGACTGTACACCCATTAGTGGGCCTACAAACTCTGTCTCCCCTTCCGGATCGTCGAGTGATCATATCAACTCTCTTTATGCGCAATATTGGTTTCTTCGATGTGACTAAAATTTCTCGTTGTCCTATCGAAGAATGCAAAAGATTCAACAGGAAAACGGTCACGAAGTCATCAAGTCGTCTAATTGTCTATTCGTCTATGACATTGCATCATACTCTGTAAGCGTTAGTGTCAATAAGTCCACTGCATATGATATAACATCTCTCCTCTGTTAATCTGATCCTTCCCATACCATTAACAGCTGCAAGACCGACCAAATACAATTCTCAATACCGCAATGAGCCAGCTCAAAAAATACCACTCGTACATAGATCCAATCAACCAATAAGTATATACCAACTGTTGGAATCTTACAATCTATGCTATCTTACCTGCATTATCCTATATACATACGCCGCCCACATACAGTCGTTCTAGTCACCGGTCGTAATCCCATAGTGTGCAAAAACCCCTACAAATTCTAGCTCGAAGTTGGTCTATATATTCTCAGTTTTCAAAAAGCTGTTCCTACACGAAAGAAAAGACATCTCAAATTCACAAAACACACAAATCCTACCATACATATCACCTTACATCATATCATATCAAACGACTCACCCACTCCCTCAAAGAAAAACTCCACAGTCCCCTCCCCACCCAAAAATGTCCGAAGAAATCCAAGTCGTCGCAATCTTCCACCTCACTCCAGGAAAAGAAAATCGAGTTCGTCTCCCCAAATCCTCCTCTCAAATCTCTCTCTACCTAAACTTAACCTTCCCATCTTACAATACGTTCTTTTAAATCATTCCGATCTTCACTATCCAATTCATCTGCCCACACACAGATACACTAACAAATCCACTTCCACCCAGCTCAAACAGATCCTCCTCGGTCTCGCGAGTAACGTCCACGAGAACGAGAACGGCGTTGTGAGTTATCTTATCTGTTTTTTTCTCTCTCTTCCTGAGTGTTAAATACATCACATTCTTTATCTCAGCATGCCCAGGTTTAGGAATTGCGTATTCGTGATACATACACAGCGAAGCGAAGCGAAATGATGAATGAAAGAACGAGAAGAAAATGAAAATGTATATATATACATACAGAATATAAATCTAATCTTTCCCAGAAAAATACCAAGCTTTCGAACAGATTGATTCGCAGAGTGGATCTGATGTTGTTCTTTTTCAGGAAACGTGTATGTACTTACCCATCTACCTACCTATCCATCTATTTATTTTCCTATCCCTATTCACCTTCCTCTGTTTCAGAATTCAATGCCCCACCTCATCCATCCATTCATCCATTCCGCCCCCTCTCCTCCCCAAGTTCTAACAACCCCCCTCTCCCCCTCCAGACGCAAACCAAGCAGCAGTCACCACACACCTAACCTCCCCCTACTTCACTTCCACCGGCGAAATCCTCGCCAAAGAGGTATTGATAACCAAACCCTTCGAAGTGATAGTCTTGAATCCCATTGGTGGATTTACACGTTAGACATTGAGCTACCTACTTGGTACTTAGCACATTGTGCTTTATTTTGTCTTTCGAGAAAGTAGCGAGCTTGAAGCAAGTATCTAGAATGAATATTCCGCCCGTCTTTCGAAAATTGTGTTGTTGAAGAGTTCTTTGGAAACAGACGCTACTGAGCAGGGTGCGGTGTTGAGTATAGAGATGAGAATGTGAAGGTGGATGCTGGGCTTATAGTTTGGGGGTGGATGAAAGGATAGTTTCGAATGCTACTATATTTTTTACGTTACGGATCATTCATCACAAGGTTGTATTGACCTATACTATTGGACTTACATCAAAGTTGGCACAACGTTCAGTGCCCAGGTGGGATCAGCAATAGTATGAATAATCAATACAAGTAAAAGTAAAAGAATGACATGACGTTCAATGTGAAGCTAATTGTGTATAGTATTTGATCTCAATAATAAGAACAGATATAAATTCGCCTGTTGCCAATATATCCATCCGCTGCCTACATAACTCATGCGCATGCGACTCTAAGAACTTTTGCTCTCATCTATCTAAACCTTTTTAGAAAAAACGCCCCGAAATGCTGTCATTCTGAATTGTATTCCAAAAGGCATTATCAAACCCCATCAAACCAATGTACCAATATTCCATCTATCTATAGACGATCCAACAAACCCGCGCTCTCCAACATCAAGATAATCGAGTGAACAGCATTTCTGACACTAGTCTTCTCGATATCAACGGTGAAGTCGGCCTTGGAAGGAACCTCATAAGGATCATCAACACCAGTAAAACCCTTAATTTCACCGTTACGAGCCTTAGCGTAGACACCCTTCTTGTCGATCTTCTCGGAGTGCTCAAGACTGGTAGCAACGTGAACGAGATAGAAGTCACCATACTTCTCAACCATTTCACGAGCGTGCTTACGAGCATCCTCATATGGTGCAATTGGTGCAGCAATGACGGCAGCACCGGAACGGGTCAACTCGGAAGCAACGAATGCAATACGGCCGATGTTGCGGGTTCGATCAGCACGGCTGAAGCCAAGCTCCGAGGAAAGCTCGGCGCGAACAGTCTCGCCCAATAAAAGCGAGACAGAACGCCCACCTTGTTGGTTGAGGGTAGTTTGCAAAGCACGTGCAATTGCGTCTTTACCAGAGCTGTGGTAACCAGTAAGGAATACAGTGAAACCTTGAGCAGAACGGGGTGGGTGAGATTCTCTAAGAACACGGACAACTTCTGGGTAGGAGAACCATTCTGGAATCTCACGACCAGAGCGAAGTCTAGAACGAAGCTCAGTTCCGGAGATGTCGAGAGTACGGGTACCTTGTGGAACCTCGTCCTTTGGTCTATATTCGTCGCTATCTGGGAGGTAGGTCATCATTTGGAAAGGAACGACCTCAATTCCGAGCTCATCCTTGAACTTCTCAACAGCGTATTGAGCATCGTATGGACCATAGAACTCCTCTCCCTTGCTGTTCTTTCCTGGTCCGGCGTGATCACGTCCGACGATGAAGTGTGTAGCACCATAGTTCTTTCTGATAATGGCGTGCCAAACAGCCTCACGAGGTCCACCCATACGCATAGCGAGAGGAAGAAGACCAAGAACGGCCATTCCGTTGGGGTATCTAGGAAGGAGTGCCTGGTAAACACGGACACGAGTGAAATGGTCAATGTCACCTGGCTTGGTAAGACCAACGACTGGGTGGATAAGAACGTTGGCTTGACGGGCTCTAGCGGCACGAACAGTCAACTCTCTGTGGGCTCTGTGCATAGGGTTTCTGGTTTGGAATGCGACAACCTTGGACCAGCCGAGCTTGTCGAAGTGGAGTCTCATTTCTGCGGGGGTATCTTTTCTTATATTAGTAGCTTCCTAGAGTTTCTAGGAACCGAATCACTCACATCTTAAAGCGACGTAATCGTAATGTTCTAAACGGTTGATGGCGTCAATCTTTCCTCCAACATAAAATTCAGCTGCAGTGTTATATAAATATTTGACTGCAGGGTGATCGGCATCACCACCGAAAACCTCCTTGGCTTCCTTCTCCCTATCAATTTGTTAGATCTTTCTCATAAATCTAGGTCGGAGTTACACACTTGTTGGGTCTGTAAACATCCTCGACGTTGATAATTGCAAGGTTTCTGTCGTCACGGAAATCGCGAAGAGTAACTCTAGCTCCTGCTTTAATTCCTAGCTCCTCGATTTGTTCTTGCGATACATCGAGTGTAATTGGCATACTGAAGACGTTGCCATCTGCCAATCGATTGTTCTCAACGACACTGTAAGATGTTAGGCTGGTAAAAGTATTTCCGGAAGCGCAGTCTCGTACCCATTGTAATCCTTCTCGGTCATGAAACCTGGTAGTGAGGAATTAGCAATTGTCGTCGAATTATAGATAGATTTCTGTTATCGTATCTTGGCAGATTTTATTCAGAATGGCGGGGTCATGATGCCCCTCCATTAAGCGGAAATGACATACCTTCAAGGGGAGAGAAACCACCACTTAATATCAATTCGAGATCGCAAAGTTGTCTCTCAGTGAGAACAACAGCGGGAAGGGTTTCGGCCTCTGTTGCAAGTTCATTGTGTCTTGACAAATCTCTTGCGAGAAGATCTCTGTTGCGATCGTTAGTCAATTCGCATCCTGAACCCCCAAGACTTCACACAGTCTTATTAGTTTCGCATTCTTACTTGAGGACACCACCATGAGGAGAGTTTGCCATATCTGCGTTTAAAGGTAGTAAAAAGTATGAGTTGATCCAAGCAATACGTGAGAAGAATTGGGGATATTAGAGAGTCCTCTGAAATGTGCTATGTATGTATGTGTGAAAAAGTTGAAGAGGGAGAGAGAGAGAGAGATGGATAGACAGAAAGCAAAAGTCCAAGTAAGTTAAGAAGGAGTGGGTATAAATAAGTTACAGAGAACGAAGAAGGACGATACTACTTTTATAATGTCCGTATCAAATTATGTGCCTACCAAGAGAATTTAATATTTTTTTTTTTCTTTACTAAAAGCTTCAATATCCTCTCACCCGCCTTGTATGGAACCCGGTTTGGGAAAGGCATGACCTAGAGGAAATGACGTGCTCGGTAGCTCTTCACTTACAAAGACGCGTATGTTAATGATAATGACACGTAAGGCTATCAAAGTATTAAACCAAAATAGATCTTTAATATGGGGAAGATGTTTGATAGCCCGAGATAACCGTTGAATGATGTGGGAAAGAAATGGGATATGGGGGGTGAAAGTATAAATGCGGATTAGTACACCTGTATATGTAACGAAGGGGGGAAATCATTTGTCAGAATGACCAAAGAAAGTTTTACGGAGATGGAGATGGCAATGGAGATGGCAATGGAGATGGCAATGGAGATGGCAATGGAGATGGAAATGGATATGGGGATGCTAACGATAATATACCGAATATATAATACATAATACTTAGATATATCTAATTGTCAATTGGAAGGCTGGAAAGCTGGAAAGCTGGAAGGGTTTAGTCTTGGTATGTTCTACTATCTATCTGATTGATTGACATTTCACTGTTACCTTCTAGACAGCAATGGATATGATAGGTAACGCTCAAATCAAGATTGCTTTGCATGTATGTGATTAATTGAATGTCTACAGTTTGACAGAGTTGTTTCCAAGCAATGCTTGTTTGAACCCCATATCATTTTCCATTTTGATTGAATAAACGTCCCCCTCCCCCTTTCCGCGCGGCACCTGAACCATAGATCGGGGGGGGGGGGTTAGATGATGTAGGCCTAGTCGTTAATTATTCTATCAAGACCGGATGTTTCAAATGCATGTGGATCTTTTCTCGATGATAATAATGATATGCAATCGTCCGATATGAAATAACCAAGGTGTATCTCAACTTTTTATAAGGATCTTCTGGAATCTTTTTACGTGTAATAAAGTTATATATACACATGCCACTTCAGTTATTACAATCCAGACAATTCATGAAACAGTCTGCATATTCATATGAAGCAAAAGGCAAGGTACTTTCAACGTTCGCTTCAGGAAGGATATGTTCCTGCAGAAGAACGTTCGAAAAGAAGAAAGGAAAGGAATGGATGAGAAAGGATTAACCTCACGTGAATGACGATAGAATGCCTTTGAACCATAAAATGTTATCTTATCGTTATCTCCGTACATACGTCCACGGAATTCGGGCTCGGTATTTGCCGTTCTTTATTTTGATGCTTAGGGAAGTTTGAAGAAGTGACAAACTTTTGAATTTGGAAACCTCAAGCCTTTTTCTGCCAAACAATTTGCTACAACAAGATGTCTGTAGTAGCAGGTTTGAAAGGCGAAGCTTCGCAACAAGCTCGATCGCTGGTAAGTAATTATAAATGTTACCCTGCAAGTGGTTGCCACTTCGATGTCACAAAAGTTGTGATGCCAAGCAAGGAGAGGGAATGTCCGATTGATATATCCATACTTACTTCTAACTTATAGTATCGTCAATTACTGAGACAAGGTGGTCAATTTGCAGCATACAATTTCCGAGAATATGCGAAACGTAGGACAAGGGACTCATTCAGAGAGCACAAGGACGTTCAAGATGAGAGGAAGGTCCAGGAACTGATGCAAAAAGGATTGAAGGAGTTACAAAGCTTGAAGGTACGAACAAACGTGTAGCGGCAGAGAACTCCTTATGATACTGGAAGGTCTTTTGGCATTGGGATCTAAACTGCATGGCGACTTTTGGAGGAGCATGCATATAAGAAGTTGGGTAGGAAATGAAGGTATACTGACGGTCTCCGCAACAGAGACAAACTGTCGTTAGTCAGTTTTTCCAACTGGATCGATTAGTAGTTGAAGGTGGAAAATCGGTACGTACTCATCAGACACCATCGCATAGAAGATATGTTGCTGATTTCCGATGTAGGGAAAGCAATCCGGGGAAAGAAATGACATAATGAGACAAAAAGACACAGGGTAAGAAGTCCTCCTAGTGCAGGGTCTAACGTACAACTCACATTATGTAGATTGGACTGATGTTTCCGGGCGGTTGTGGATTGTGGACTTAAGGAAATGCTATGAAGTTAAGACGTTTGGGCCTGGTTGAATGTATCACTATACATGGAGTTCAATTGCACTTTGGTGTTTGTCCGGCGAGACATTCTTACACCAAGTAATTCAGGAAACTCGCCCCCTCAGCCAGCAAGGTGGCATGAAAAGGTGCTTAAGCCGGTACATAACTTATACAATTGTTCCATAAATGCACAATGGTGTCCTGAACGCTTCAGGATTATGGGAGACAGTTTGAAGCAGCAAAAGGTACCTACCTCTCTTGGTCTATGAACGTCAACTTGCCGGCTTACTAAAATGGTCGTCAAGAGCACGTTGCATGGCAAGACTCCCTTGCGTTTAACTTTCAAATTGAGCTTGAGTGGAAATTTTGAACAGTGTCAATAACTATAGATAAATCAAAGTTGTGTGCCTTCCAACAATTCTTCTTCTTACCTGGCAAGAGATGTTAAAATTACCTACGAAGTAGTACTGTGAGCTGTGATATACAATCACGTGATGTCATAAATGTCTCTCGATTTGCTTTGGGCGTCACTTCTCCATTTCATTTGATCCCTCCGCGCTTTGTACTTATCCATTAATATACTAGGTATTTAACGGTCGCAAGTGGGTATGTAGTCTTGGGTGAAGCAATTCAACCTTCGTTCAATTCATTATCGCGATTGCGCGCTCAATTGCTAATATGCATTTTACTAGAAAGTCTGCGTGTAGCTCAGTGTATCCATATCGAACGCGCAGCCCCAGCGTCGCAAAATCCGTTCCAACAGCCTCTCTGAATGCGATCACAACGGCACAAAGTCTTATACGTTCAAAGCGGACCAGAGTACGACACAATCAAAACAAACCTCTAAAGATCAATGCGTATCAAATAACTCAAGCCTTACTTCAAACAGAGTATCATTATCTGTATCAAATACCCGGGATCCCAACTCATTGATATCGTCGGTCGAGCTTAACACCTCGTTCTCCCCAAATAATTTTTCTACACAACGCGCCGATATGCCCGCTGTAAGTTTCTACAAATCGGATCCTCATACCTAATTGGCAGGTTGTCATACTTTTGTCTCTTCTTGTGAGGCTCTTCGTCAATCCGCACACGTTCCTGGTGGTGCTTGGTTAAAAGCTCGAAGCTAACAATTCGTTCGCAGTACCGAACAGGTGGAAGACGGCAGAATCGCACGGGCTATGTCGACCATGATATACTCGAGGGAATTCCAGTAAGACAATGGCGCCGCGAATTTGTGACAGTGGCACCTCCACCTTCTCAGGAAAGCAGTGCCTCTCAGAACGATATTTGGGCAAAAGAGTTGCCTTGGGGAATGCCAAAAGACTCCCACTTATTACCGCAACATAGTCAAGATTTGCTACGCGCTGCGCGATCAGGAAAGATATACAAGCGACCTACTCCTATGGATGAAGAAGAACAAGATCTTGAAGCTATTCTAGGAGACAAGCCGGACAAAAAAGAGGAGGAGACTAGAGATAGCGGTTTTACAGCCCGTGCCTGGAAGCAGATTCCTGGTCACCAAAATGCGTCGGATATGGACTTTCTGGCCAAAAGAAGGAAGGGATTAGGCTCTACAATTCCTAAACCTGCTCCAGTTCCCACAGTTGTACAAACCACAGTTCGCAGGACGGATGCTGCAGGCAATGAGTACCTGGAAAAAGTCATCGTGCCCCATGGTCAAACTGTTGTAGGGGATGTTGTTTCTCAAACAACCATTCCTGATCCAAACGCGATCGAGGGTACGCCATTCCGACGCAAGGGCCCAGTTGGTAAGAAAGGGAAACGAGGCCCCGGAAGGGGACGAAAGAAGATATTGCCTACTTCTACCCCCAATGTAACTAGCGAACCATTGGGTCAGAATGGCGATGCGGCAAACTCTCACTTAGGAGCTGATGTAAGTCAATGATTTCTTAAGAAATTTGTAGTGGATTTTCTAACATTGGCACAGGGAATCAAAATCGAAGGTGAGGGTGGTGTGACTCCAGCGAAGAACCTCGATACCGAGATGATAGATGACTCAAACCCGGCTTCGGATGACGATGACGGGGATGAAGGCGACCAAGGTGATGATGATGATGATTCCGTTGATATCCATAATTCTCCATCGAGACCACATAGAGACTCTTCCCAAGACCATAACATTTCGACTACGCAAGAAATTCCAAAATCGAGTAGCGTTGATGTCATGATGGGTGGCACTGATATTCCCGGGCCTACGAAATTGGAACTAGAAAGAGTAAAGGATGAAGGGAAATTCGGTAGTCCCTTGAAGCAAATAGCATTGACTACATCCACAGTCAACACTCCTACGGTGTCCCCTACCGAAACTACTTCGCGGGAGCCCATATCATTTTCAACCGAGAATACTCATATTCCATTGGCTCCCGTTGAAAAAATCAACCAGGAAATGCTATCAATAGCGGAAGTCTCCGCCCCAACCGAGCTACCCCCCATTCCGCCTCATCCCACCAAAGAGCATGAGGAGGTATCCGTGGAACTCCGTGCTGAAGAGGAGGAGGAGGAAGAGATGCTGCTTGATATCCTCGAAAATACAGGAAATCCCCAGGTCGGTGCAGCAAACCCAATAGAGGCCGAGATTCCAAGTCTTAGTCCCGCTGTTCAAGCTTCAATTCAGTCTCCCGTTAAACCTTCGCCTGTAGCGGAAGAGAAAACCCCTCAGAATTTTGCAGAGCCTTCCCCAACACTTGTCGTTGAAGAACTACCTACGGTATCTAGCCAAGCCACGGCTCCAATCGAAGAAGCAGAACAGCCAATAGCAACAGTTTCATCCACTTCTCCTGTCAGGGAAATAGAGCAGCCAGTAGCAACAACTTCTACCGCTCCTCTGGTCAAAGAAGAGGCTCAGCCAGCTGTCTCAACTTCACCGCCTCTTGTAGCACCAGAAGCTACTGATCTTGCCGAGGTCGTCGTGGAACCAACTGAGATTTCCCCGCCAACTGAGGAAACCAAACAAGCTGAACCGACTGAACAAAACGAGCCAGTCGAACCAAGTGCATCGACTGAGTCAAAAGAGTCAGTTGAGCCGGAGGTGGTACATGAGTCGAATGATATAGACATGATAGACGAGTCAAATAAGCCAGACGTGGTACCTGATTCAAAGGATATAGAGATGACAAACGATTCAAATGAATCCCATGAGCCTAATGAGCCACACGTGGCAGAAGAGCCAATTATACCAGCAGAACCAGTCAAGCCCACAGGCGAAGAAGAAGATGAAGATGACTTTCCGGATTTATTAGGTGGTCTAGAGAGGAATCTCTACGGTAGCTCGCAGCCGCCTGCCACCTCTCTAACATCAGCGGTACCATCAGCATCAATCGCATCAGAGCCTACAGAGCCTACAGAGCCCATAGAGCCTAAAGAACCTGCAAAGCCCACAGAGCCTATAGAGGAGAACATCCCATTACCTAAGGAGGTAGAGAGTGATACCAAAACAGAAGAGAAGGAGAAGGATGTAGAGGTCAAAGAAGAAACCTCAACATCTTGAAAAGGCTATATTTATGCATACACACGCGCATTATGGATATGTTTATCATTCACGTACTTGTTTGGACTACAATACACATTCAGATAATATAACTATATTGCGGTTTTTAATATCTTGAAGAGTATACATTGGTGTCAGAAGTGCAGGTGCAGGTGCTTTTGTTGTTCAGAGCTTTCGCTTTGAGGATTGATTCACAATATGGTTTTCGGCCTTGGGGGATTGTATATATAGATCGCTAAAATGTTATCAAGTACTTTTTTCTTTCAACGCGCAATTGTGAGGTGTGTCGATGTGAATTTGTCAATTTGTCGCGTCGTCTTGTCTTTGTTGAATGGGGTGGTTTGGAATGGATTGGAATGTATTGAAGTTCGGCGTTCTTGTCATTTTTCTGAGTAGGTATCTAGACGATGCTAGTAGGAGAAGGAGACGGAGAAGGAGAAGGAGACGGAGAAGGAGAAGGAGAAGTATCACTTATATCGTGGAGAAATTTCCTTTGGTAGTAGTAAAAATTCGGATGCGGATAAGATATTAAAGATGAAATGGGATGGAATGGAAATGTTATGAAAATGAAATATAACATGAGATTTATTTATCAATCGATCTATCTATCGATCAATCAATCAATCAATCTCAATCAATCAATCAATCAATCAATCAATCAATCAATCAATCAATCAATCAATCAATCAATCAATCAATCAATCATAAAACAAGAATTGCATGTTGGAATTGTATTTGGATTTTGTCTTTGGATTTTGTCTTTGGATTTTGTCTTTGGATTTGCACTTGTGCATGTATTTTTATTTGCATTTTTAGGATTTACAAGTCTCTCTCTTTCGCTTGTATCTTGCTTGATGTGATTTGGTACTATGGTACTATGTTAATAAAAGGGGGAGAGAGGGTGGGAGTGGAAAGGGTATGTGAAGTGTGAAGGGGAAAGGGTGTAAAGGGTA
>PQXJ01000489.1:0-27149 GCA_004786225.1 Botryotinia narcissicola | reverse complement strand
AGATGCTGTACGAAGCGGACATGGCCGAGTCCATCAATGAGAAGTTTCTTTAGCATCCAGAATAAAACAGGGGGGTCACATATATTCAGTGAATTCAAGGCCTAAACCTCGCATCTTATTCGTTTTTCTTCCAAAATGTTCCGAATCTGCATTTGCCTTGCTTTTTAGGATCAAAATAGTGAATGATGAACTCCTTTAGACAAAGACTGGATTGGTTTCCCTACCTCTGGTACCAATTTTGCTCAATTCTCAGGATGTGGATGACTGAATAAATTCTCTTTGAGCTTTGCATGAAGGAGCCCATCTGTACTTCTGGGCTAGTGAATCTATGTGAATGATCTTTTAACAAGTAGGCAGTCTTAGGTAGATGATGAATGTAATTTGAACAAGATTACAGGCTGACAATCAACCTCAAAAAGCTACAATTTTGTTTGGAAACGCTGGAACCAATGAAAGAAAAGGAGTTTGCAAATCACAAATGAGTGTCCAATAGAATTCGAAGCTTGGGTATTACATATATGTATTTATATTTCATGAACATAAATTCAAGTTCAAATTTTTGTGCCTCTTTACCTTACTCTCATGACATCTCGCCATATCAAAAATTCTTCACAATAAGAAGCTCAATACAAACATCCTTGCTTTGAGTAAGAGAACCACGAAAAGGAAGCATCAGCAATAACATATCATTTGAAGCGGGAATACTAGCCCTTGAGATATGCAGTAGAAGGGAACCACAGTTGATTCCATCCTGCTTGGTATCAACTTATGCCAGCCACAAGCCAAAACTTACCCACTGTGATAAAAATGCAGCGCCTGAAAATAACAGTCCTTATCAAGTCTGATTTTTGGATGATAAACCTACCTGTCCTGCTGTAATTCCTCCTTTACAACTGCATTTCATCATAGCATATGCCCAGGTGGAATGCCGCACTTCTCATCCGAAGGTTCCGATGCCCAAATATTGAATGTTTGAAGAAGCACAAAGTAATGGAAAGGATCTTCAGATGAGTAGGTTTCAGCTTTTTGTAGTCAGTACATTCATGCGGACGTCAGATGAGGAGGAAATATCGGTTTCCTAAGCATCAAACAATAGTTAATGTAGCGAGACAAACTTATTAAGTCATAGTTGGCCACTTTGTTTCTGCTCAGCTCAAGCTGCCACAATCAGGAGGCTAAGCCTCAATTGATAGGTATGCAAAGAATGCAGTATCTGATTTGATGAGGGACGTTACTAAAGTCATCCCGCATTTCATGAGCTACCAAGTAAGACATATGCTCAGTGCTTGGAATCGCGTAGAAATGACCGGCCAGAACACACCACTTTCTATTTGAAGCTCATCAATAGCCTATCCACCCTAGCTATTGAGACATTATGAGACAAGTTTTGCTGAAACAATCAAAACAACTTAGCTGGTATATGCTACTACATGCGGTAATGATGTGCAAATTGCGTCGATAGATTTCTCGTGTATTCGGTATCTTTCTCGAGGGATCATGACCCCGTGATCATTGGAAGAAATGTCGATGAATGAGACAACAAGTGGATAGTATACTACGAACATTTGGGGCAGACAATGAGGTTTCGGATGGAGAGATTCGCATGGAACTACTAAATCACCATATGAATTGATTGTTGGTCTTGAATACAAGGCCGGAAAATACTTGTCGTGGGGTAACGCTAATGAGACCACAAGGTCTCCGTATTTGGGGGTGGGGGCACCACGAACCTCAATGAACCAAACGTTTACGATTCTTGCGACCAGGTCGAACGGAGGGACGATTGATGATGGTTGGTATACTGTCAAGGGAATCAAGGAGATTTCGAAGATATTCCGTTGATAAAGCTTGCATCAACGACGATTCATTACCAACAACCCTTCGAGGATGCAAGTGCTATCCAGCCCTCCAGTCCTATATCTGCGAATGCTTCAGCGTTGATTTGAGTCGCTTCATCGAAGAATTTCGTCTGGTGGTCGTGTTGAAATCTTGTCAGCGAAGGCCAAGCCGGCATACGAGTGTATGTGAAGTACCAAGCGGTGGATTTTATCAATTACCTAACAAGTGTTGAGCTACTTCCAATACAACGTATCTGCAATAAAGCGAGAGTCTTGTATGTATGGGAAGAATATATACCATTATCCAAATTTTCGTCTATGTTCAAATCGATGAGTTGCCGAAAAGAGAGAAAGAGCGAGCTTAGAAGTTAAAAGTTGTTGAGGAACAGATGGGTCTGTCTTAATACCAGGGTTGGACCAGAGAGATACATACAGCCAACATCCTCTACAAGGTATTGGGCACGTAAAACTCGCAAAGCTATTTTTCCTCCTCGGACGCACTTTCCGCGGATTGAAAGAAACAGAAGATGTCAGAATACCCTCACCTCAGACTTAAAGTCACAGTTAGAGTTGAGGCAGCTGTTTGATGCTGAAGGCTATGTATGAAGTCGATCAGATGAGTACAAGTCATTGCTACAGAACCAGTCAGATATTTCACTACTCTATCTACGACGATACAATTGACAGCCATCCCACTCTTTCCTATTCCCAACTTCCAATCTTCTTGTCCCTAGGAAAATAACATGGAGCAATCTCACAATTCCTTACGCAATTGTATCGTAATTACAGATGTCTCAAAGGAGGGAAATAGGTGAGTCCTTTCCACGATTTGGTAGACTGTCATATCCACGTAGAGTCGTGAGCAATCTCTATGTACCAAAAACAACATCTAAATAGCTCCTCTGTAAATCCAAGTACAAGATATGAACAACAGCAACAATACGTGTATAACAACATGTCTTTGAACCAAACACATCATCCATCAAACAATCCAATCATCATCAACAACATCAACCGACCCAACACCCCACAAATTTCTCCCAAAAATCCCCTCCCAAATCCCCAAAATGCCCATCCTCTGGGACCCCTCAATCCACTCCCCCTCCCTCTCCTGCCAATCCTGCAAATTCCAAAAGGTAAAATGCTGCTGCTGCGGACTCATCGGTTACAAAACTGTCGGCGATGTGTGCACTACCTGTTGTCATTATCTCACTGGTCCCACGTTTGATGGGAATGCGGATGTGACGTGGATTGATGAGGCGTTGTGTCCGGTGTGTTCGCCGCGGGGATAGGTAGGTTGTGATTGCTTAGCTGTTGTTTCTTTGTTTTGAAATAAACTTTGTTTAAGGTAGGCGAATTTCTCTTTGTGGTTCATTGTTTTGTCTTGTTGGCGAAACTTTAGATTTTCTTTTTGTTTGGGTACTTAATATAAATTTTTCTTGTTTAGATAACTTTGTCTAATTCGGTGAGTGAGTATGTATCGTGAAATTGTTCTGACTAATATCATTCTCGTGATCTTTGATACCGTCACTTTTTACATGTGAGAAATCTCGTTCTTCTTTTGACTGCTGACATATCATGATGAATGTAGATAGAAGAAGTGCCTAGTGAACACAGATCTGACAGATACTAAATTTTCAAGCTGATGTCGCAAATGAAGAGAATCTTTACTGTTCATCCCATTGTTCTCGATGGCTTAGAGACTCCCAAGAGTCCGTTACTCAGTCAGTTAACATACTCTCCTGGTCGCCTTCACATTCAATGATTATACAAACGGCTCTCGAAATTTGCACAAAGATATATTATACTACATGGATACAAGAAATCATAAATGCATTCCCTACACATTAACAATCACCGCCAATTGCCCAATTCTTTAACCCATTAACCATTATGAAACCCCACAATTAGCCACCTCCAACAACGTCCCATCTATGCAAGCTGACCTCTAACAACGCCCAATGGGAAAAGATTCGTATGAGCATCTGTAAAGAATCCCGCTGGATTAGCTTCGATCTGAACAACTTTGAAATCGCTACCAGTATCCGGTCCTCCATTAGGAGCATTAATTCCTGTTGTGAAAGGACCAGTCATGCAGCCCACACTGACTCGACAATAATCATCACCGACTGGGTTTGGGAATGCGAGACGAGGAGGCCCGGATGCACCACGAGCGGCTTCGTGAATATGTGTTGCTGTTTTGGCGGGTGACTGATAGGTGCCGGCTACATTGAGTAGGGTGATGTTCTGATTTTATATAAAGGTTAAAGATAATTCGATAATTTAGATTTATGAAAGAAAGTACTTACGTAGCAAATGGTATCTTGATGAGCGTTGATTCCATAATTGAAATTCCCGACAGCATCTGAAGGGCCTGGAACCGAGACAGTACCATTGCGAACATCGGATCCGAGAGCTACGATATTGTATGTGCTAGTGAAGACAAAAGGCGATCCACCGCTTTGAGCAGCTGGAGCGATTATCATATTGGCTGGTACATCGGGGCTTTTTGGGTTGTCCTTGGAAACATCTTGGTCGCTTACTGGGGCCCCGTCTGCCCATTGGTAACTACCATAGGATGCATAAGTTGCACCGTCTGCAGGAGCTGCGATGGCCGTGGTTGTGAAGAGGAGGGTTGCAGCTGTGGCGGCAATGGTGAACTTCATGTTGACTGGATTGGGATTTGTTATGTAGAAGGTATTAAGGTATTGGATGTTTGTTTGTTCAAAGGGTAGAGAACTTAAAGTGTTGATTGAGTTGTGATTGTTTTGATGAGGAAATATGATTGAGACCAGACTTTCACCTCCTTCTTATACATATTTCCTATCCTGATCTTTGCTTTGGAACAATTGATCTCATGGCCATACATGTACTTGCCAAGAATTTGAGCTGAGAAGTTGAGGATTGGAATATAGAGACCAGTCGTGATACCAAGCATGAAGTGAAAAGCACTGATCTTGCCAAGTACCAAATCATGGCTGTGAAAGCCAATGTCCAGAAGCTTTTCTGGACTTCAAGGGCAAAACGTCAACAAGTCGAGCAAATGTCACTCTGAGGTAACTTCAACATTTACTGCGGATTGTAGTATTTGGAAGAATATTAACTAGATATTTCTTGGCCTTCTTATTTATATTCAAATCGGGAATTTCGTGAATGCCAAGTTCCCCGCACAACTCTGAATTGGGAAAAGAAGATGGGGATCTTGAGAAACCAGATGAATAAATGTGGATGGGAAGTATAAATAAGGTTCAGTTGGCAAGCTATTTAAGTGATTACCATGAAGCCATACCGTCATTGTGCCAAGCTCAATCATCCGCCACTACACTGCCAAATCGGTTCCTACTACAGGTTAAGCTTAGGTGACTGAATCCAGTACCGAAATACTGTTATCATTATCTGAATATAGCATAGTGAATCAATGTACAGATACAGTGTGATATTGAGATATAAGATTGATATTGAGGCGAAAACCCTATCTGCCAAGCAAAGTAAAAACATCTCGACAAAGTGCTATACATATAAAACGATTCATATAGCCGACGAGGAACAGACAGATGTGTAGCTCCCCTTAGCAGAATACGTGTAGAGGCGGGGAACCACGATCAAGACAACAATACGAGCGATGGCTTGAAATCGTACCCCCGACGGGAACACCCAGCCAACTGAACCTGATCCACCATTGTGGCTGCTCCGGCCATCCATCCTTCCGTTGGAAGCGGAATTCTTGGCGTGATATCTGGAGATCCTCTCAATCTGATATCCACGAGAAAGTCTCAAAGTCATCTTATCAAATTCACTAATGTCTACCCCTTCTCAGCTCAACCTCGTCCCCCAGTGTAATCATACTGGATACGGAGTCATTGTTTCTTCTCAAAGCATCTCGTCTCGCAATCAATATTGCATTCATGTTCCTATCACCTATTGTCCAATCTATTCGCTTCGTACTTGGAGTGTAACTTGTATTGTCGCATGGAATCTCAAGTGAAGCTCGAGCATCTTGTCTAAACCGACAACCTTTTACCTCTTCTTCTCCAAAGTCTGCAATTTGCCTTCGTGAGAATAACTGATATCTGTTGATCATATCACGGCAGATAGTGATGTGAGTGGTGATGCAAAGGCAGTGGGTATAACGTTGGATTGTTATGAGACACATAGTATCGTATTTGGTGGATCAGGTGGAATCGTGAGTTTGTGGAATTTTTCGTATCGAGAAAGAGCTCAATAGCATTCGTCGCGAGTTTTATATAGGTAAAGAAAAGGCACGGTAGAAGTTGACCATGAGATCTCGTGTATTTTGAATCACTTCCTAATTAGTAAATGTATGAATCACAAGGTCAACTTTTGTAGGTTATAGTGGCTGTGCGTTCTCATACCCGTGGGAGTCTGGCAAACATATAGTGAATGCAAAACGTTGCATATATAAATGGAAGTAAGTACCTGGGTAGGTATCGTTCAGATTCTTCATTTAGATACGATTAAATAGAAGAGTGCTCGAGGCTACGTATGAAAATTGACACAATCCAAATCTATCCATAACAACTTTGCTTTAGATCAGTGTCTCAGGGAACTAGAAAGCCTAGAGGACAAATCCATCTTAATCTTGCGCTTGAGAGAGTTTACCCAAAGCAAAGATCTTCCAAAAGAACGCTTTATAGATCCAACCCGCATTCAATTTATCAATCGCCCATCCTAATGTTGCGCCGGCTCCAGCAAAGAAAAGCTGAGGTGGATTCTTTTGAAGGACCTTTCCAACAACATGCTTGGTGTATGCTTCCACAGGTATCCCTCCTCCAATTTTGACCCAAGCTTCGTTGAGATCGGATTCGATTGATTTGTATGGAGAGTCTGCGGTGAAAGATGTTAGCAAGATGATACCGAAAGGCTCGGGGATGATGATACATACCTTCTGGTAATTTTTCCATCTGGTTTTGGGTCAACATAGCGGTACCAACTGTACCTGAAGCCACATCGATAACAAATATTCCAAAAGGCTTAAGTTCAAGCTCCAAAGTCGATATGTACGAGTGTAGAGCGGCTTTTGAAGTATTATAAAGTGATTGGGTTGGGATTGGCATATACCCAGCTAGACTGCTAGAGAATGCAATCCTACTTCCAGGGCCAGCTTTCATTAAAAGCGGCATAAAGACTCTAGTGATCTCAACTATTCCAAGTATATTTGTACCGAAAACCTTTAGAGCCAATTCGTAGTCACAATGCATGGCAAGGGCTATTGTTCGTACTCCGGCATTCTGGTAGAGTATGTCAAGGGTCCCACCTGTGGCCGCAAATACTGTCTCGTAGGCTGCTTGGATTGAGGAAGGCGATGTTACGTCGAGTTCAATCAAGGTAATATCAGGATTTTTCTCAAGAGATTTCATTGTACTGAGTCGACGAGAGCTGGCGAAAACATGGTAGTTTTGACGAACAAATTCCAGAGCTAGAGAATGCCCGATACTTCCATCACTACAACCTGTAATGTGAATTGTAGGTTTCTTTGCCATGCTGGATAAAATGCTGAATGGAAGAGGGAAAGGACTCGTCTCAAGATAGGAATGGGAAGAGTGATTTCGAGAATGTAATGAAGGTACAACATTGTCGCATACTGAGATATATATATTCCTCCATGGTGGAAGAATGGAGTGATTGTTGTGCCGTTTATCTTGGAGGACAATTAGTAAATACGAGAGTTGTATTACTAATCAATATATTAATTGAAGGAAGCAGACTTGGGGGGAAACTTGGTGTATGTTGGTGTTGAGAAGAATCAATGATGAATGATGATGATGAAGGATGCTGTCGCGATTGAAACATTATTGAATTCGTCTCAATGATTGGTTGTACCGCAATACCTTCTGAGAAGAGTCTAGCTTCAATTGAGAAAGGGACGTGCACTGTACCCTGTGCATGCCTTCGAGCCCCTCTTTCTTACATTTTCCCATCTTCCTGCATTATTTTCATATTTCAATCAATTTTGTCAGCCATTATGATTTCTATATATGATTTCAAATCATTTTTCTTTAGAAAGTATTGCAAGCGAACGAATGAGGTTGGGGTTGGATGACTTTCAATCTTCCGGATCATTAAGTGTGTGAATTTCTATTCCCTCTGGCTACATACTTGAACAGCGGCAACATCGTTTTACTTCATTATGGTACGTCGTCACGGCAAACTATCAAAAGGATGTCAGACTTGTAGGAAACGGAAGATCAAGGTTAGTTGTCTGATTGGTTCCTGAGAGATTCAATACATTCCTGACCACAAGTTCAGTGTGACGAAGTGATGCCAGCTTGTAATCAATGTTTAAAGGCTGGCTGGAATTGTCCACAATATGGAGATTCTTTGAAAAGAATGTTTCAGTACTCAGATGTGAGAGATTTTTAAAGATCTGCACATAATGAACCTCTGAAAGCTAAAGAAAGGGCTTCCTGTATTATATCGGGTACACAACTTTCTATTCTTTAGTAAAAATGTCGCCTATGTTTTCATCAGCCATCATTGACACTCCTGAATCAGGTCCACTCGCGTTCAAGTCTCAACCACCACCTATCGTTCTTCCAAAAGAAATTTCAAACACTATCAATGATCGTGCAATCGACTTCTTTTTATCTACTCACATATTTCGAGACTCTGGTCCTGTCAAAGGATATTATGAGTATCTATTCTTTCATCGCAACGATCCCAATATAAACCATACACTCTACACAACCATCACTGCAGTTTCTTTGGCTGCATATGCTTATGCTTTCAAATATCCGTTTCTTCTTAAGAAAGCAACTCAATCCTTTGGTTACGCACTTCATCTTGTTAATACAGCATTGTCATCCATCGAAGAGGCCACTAAGGATTACACTATCATATCCGTGGTTCTATTCAATACATTTGGAGTACTGACCTGTCAAAATTTAGATGCCTTGATGGATTGTGATAGGCATATATCTGGTGCTACATCCATGATAAAATTACGTGGCTTTCGTCAAATGGAGACTCGGCATGGACTTCAATTATTTCTTCAAATGAATTCTATTCTCCTACAAAGTTGTATCTGGCATTCATTGCGGGTTCCTGATGATTTGATTGAGTTACAGAAACACGCTGCGAGTTTTCTAGATGTAGATGATCCAGTCTGGAAGTTGAACGGCCTGGTTGTGGAATTGACCACGTTTCGTGCTGATATAAAGGATGGTATACTTCATGAAACTTCTTCCATCATTAGAGCAGCTATAGACTTGGACACAAAGTTTTCGTCTCTCGCTAGTGAGATGTCCAGATCATCCCAATGGCATTACAATTCTATTCCCATCGCATCCACATCAGGTTCGATATTCGGTACATATTATCATGTTTATTCAGACCTCTGTGCTACCCAAATTTGGAATCATCTTCGTACCTGTCGAATATTTATTTATGAAGAAATTGGTAGACAATATAAAGAGAGACAATTCATATATCCTATTGCCAGTATGGATTATTGTCTCTGGTTTACAACTTTACAACAAATGATTGATGGCATTTGTGCATCCCTACCTCAATACTATGGTGATGATCCCAAAGTACATACTCCGTCAGGATTTAGTGGCTCACCTGATCAAAACTTCATCACAAGTCCGCTATCTACTAGTGTCGTTCCTCATATTGCTGGTACTTATTTTCTTCTTTGGCCTCTACTTAATTCAGGTCGGATGACAACTTCAAATATTCAGCGGGATTGGATTGTTGGTAGATGTCGAGCTCTGGGAGATAAGACAGGCATCCAACAAATGTTCACCTTGGCAGATGTTTTGGAGAAGAGAGAGATGTTTCCCGTGTATGAACGCTGCTTAGCAAAGAATATATGATGTATTGTAGGAGATTATAGTATTTGTTTTTGTATCTCTGGGTCTGATCATGCTTGTGTACTTCATGATCTTCATTACATATATCCCTTGATGAAGTCTCTGCATTTCTTCTCTCTTCTACGGGTCTTCGGTACAGTCTATGTATTTGGTCACATATGATCGCTCCAAGCTCAACAGACTCAACCCCAAAACTTAAGTAAAGTATCGCGATACTATTGAGTATCTACGAAGTCGTTATAGTTTTCCTCTTCCCTCCCTTAGACTAATTTACTCGTCCTACCAATATTCAGAAAACAAAGATCTTTTGGTTGAAAGTGGTCACTTCACCGGAGAAGCAAAATTCAAGATTTAATTTACTTTATATTCATACATTTCATTACCAATATCTCATTATACATAAAAACTATATTTTCCCCATCCACCTATTCAACAATCGCATACCATTTAAGTTCTCTCCCACTCACCTCCAAAATCGGAACCTCGTTCCCATTTTTTCCTCTAAAACTAACCTGGTTCGCACCCTGCGCATATAAAACTGCGCCCGATCCCGTGTCAGCTGTCTTCTCTCCCACATTCTGTGCGGGGATAAACCCTCCATTCGCAGATCCCGCCCACGCAGTCGCGTATTCGCTGGTTGTCCCACGCATTGCTACGCACACGGGTGTGATTCCCAAACTGGTGATGCCGATGCCGATATTGTCGCCTGCGGACACTTCGTGTCCGACGGGGATGGAAATGGCGAGCACGGCGGCGCTTAGTTCGGAGGGTGTGACGTCAATGGTGGAGAGGGTTTCCCATTGGTAGAAGGGGGAGAAGAGCGCGGTGGTGTTGGAGAAGCGGAAGATGGTGAGGGTCACGTTGTCGGTTGGGGCGTCGCCTGCGAGGTTGATGCTGACGCTTGTGAGGTTTCCGGATTGTGGGGTGGAGAAGGTTTGGTAGAGCGCGTATTGGGGGAGCGAACAGTTGAGGTAGTAGTCTTGGTGTTCGTTTCCGGAACCGAGGGTGGCGCTTTTGGCTAGTCCGTTGATGGGGGTGCTGCTGTTGGTGGTTGGGAGTGCGATGGTGCTGCTGAGGGAGGCGGAACAATCCAAGTCTTGAATTGAACCGTCGGAGTTGAAGTTGAGAACTTGGAATTGATGACCGTGTTGTGCGTTTCGGGGTCCGGCAAGGGGAGCGCTGGCTTGGATATCGGCTTGGTGGATATATACTGCGTCACCGCCGGTAGAGGAAGGAATGGTTAAATCACCGGTGGTTTGTCCACCGCATGTATCGCTGCTGATGATTTGGCGAGTCCATGGACCGGAGATGTCGGTTGCGCGGTACATGATCAAGATTGTTCCTTGACAGAAACCACACGTGTTGGATGCGGAGATGTAGTAATAACCATCGCGGAAAAAGATATCCGGAGACTCGGCCTGGAAATCCACGAGATCTGCTACAGGGAGAACCTGTGTTGCGTTTCCAGTCGTGTTCATGAAATCGCTGGTCAGTTGCTGGATGTAGATGGACTGTTTGAATGGAGGCCAGATGGAGGCTCCGAGAGTGGTGAAATCAATGAGTGAATAGGTAATATAACCCGTTCCGTTGATCATGGCGATAGAGAAATCGCCCGCTTGATGGGTTGCAGGATCGGGTTGGTATCCCACGAGAGCACGGGAGGATTCAGGCACGAATCCGGAGGTGGGAGAAGAGGATGTGAAAATTACGTAGCCGGGGACACCGGCGTTGACCCAGAGGATGTAGAGGGCACGGGCGGAATCGTAGAGCATGTGTGGTCTTCCGCAATCGCCGGATGCTTCGCAGATGGTGGCCGTGGCGTTTTCTTTGGGATCGAAGAGGAGACCATTAGAGGACCACTGTGAGATATCAGATTAGTACTCCAATACGACTCATCCCATGATTTTTCAAGTAAAGAGTTGGGGTTTTTAGCAAGCTGTGAAGCTCACTACATAGCAGATGTGAAAAAATTAACATACCGTGACTAAATCCAGCGAACTCCAACTCTCGATTCCGCAGAAAGCTTCACCGCAGCCGAAGTTTAAGCCGTACCATAGAAATTGGCCTTCGAAATAATCGATCTTGCCGGAGGTGGAATCGATGAGATCACCATCTGTGGAAAACATGTTGACGAAGGAATTGGATATCGTGGTGTTAAGACATGTTGCGGCTCCTAGGAGGGATGAGCCTAGGAGGAGGGCTGATAGGAGAGGATTCCTCATTTTGGTGATTGGATGTGTGATGTGTAGATTTGTGGTATGAGAATGAGGATGAGAATGAGAAAGAGAAGAAATGATCTTCTATCCTATTGATTTTTCAACTCCAAAAGAAGGGGAGGAGCGCACGAGAGAATTAAGTATTAAAGAAGAGGATATATAAACAATCTTCTTCACAGTTCACAATTCACAACTCCAAGTCTATTAGAACTTCAAACTTAGAACTGAGAACTTAAAAGAAAGAAACTTGAAGGGTTCAACCGCTTCTCTTTATATAACCGTTCATCTCACCCATCTCCCATCCATCTCAACTCTTTGATCGCCCCGTCATGACATGTCCAAGCCTCGGGCGCGGGTCCTAGCACCAGCACGACCACCTCTCCCAAGAATTCAGTTACCACCAAAATAAAAAAAACCCCCCATCATCAAAGCCAAGTGCAACGCTCCTCCACCACCCAGGAACCCCCCCTGAAGCGTCCACCTCATTTACTTATTCCGAATTTCCTCTCCAAGTGCTCCCCATCTCCTAGCTAGCAAACACGACGATCCTACTCATACCTCTCCATCGCAAACCCAGACATGTACTACACATACGAAGAACCACGCAGCTGACATCCCCAGGTTTTCTGATCCCCATACTCTGCATCCACATCTTGCTTGAAGAAAGAATTGCTAGCTTGTTCTTTCCCATGACATCCCATCTTTCGCATAGTGGACGCGCTGGCAACGTGGTTGTTTGGTTGTCAGATGAATGGGCTTTTAGTGTGTTTCCTTCCACCTTTTCAGATCTTGGTATTAGTACCTAGTACTGTATTGAAGTGGAGTTTCCAATGAGAGAAATCGTAAGGCGTAATGATCAGCTATTTGCATGATGGATACCTGGGTACCTAATCAAATCTGATCACATCACATCACGACAAATCATATCGAATGGAATGAAATCGGAGAGAACAAGATATGCCACGCCGGCCGGTAAGATTTCTCACAGGATGGGTAATCAATGGCAGTGAGTAAATACGGAACGGATGGGTTTCTCGATACGGAATTGGTGGTCCTGTCGTCCACTCTCCAGATCCCCACATCCCCGCACTTGTTCCCCATCTTGTACTTTATTTTGTGGACGGAGGGTGCATGGGTTGGGTTTGGGTATGGTTGGTTGTAGACTCGTAGGTAGAAAGAGGGAGTGTGGATGGAAGAGGTGGGATAATGCGCGGATATATTGTATGGTTATGTATGTATGTATTACTTAAATTGATGTTTTGGGTACGGATAGAGGAATTTGATGGATATGCATAGGAGATATAATGTACACGCAATATTACGAAATTGAAGATTTGAATATGTATATCTTGATGATTCTGTACCTATTTATCCATCTATTCATCTGCATATACCCATCAACCTACCTCTTAAGATATTCCTAACCTCTCCCTCCCATCAACCAAAAAATCAATCCGACTCAGAAATAGTTTTTGGAAATAGTACTGTCTGTACCTGCAATAACATATATCCCATACCCTCTCTCCATACCCTCCCTCCCCTCTACCCTACCCACCCAACCCACCTACCTAGGTGGATATGATACCGTAAATCTAGGTATAAGAAAAATCTTCAACCCCATCACCTCCACACGTCCACTATATCACCTCCATACCATCATCCATCCAACCACACCTCCATCTATCCATACATCCCTCCACACAACCAACCCTCCCGAAATTTCCTACCTCACATCACATCACATCCCATCTCATCCATCCACCTCGCCTCGATACCCTCACCGCTCGGGATTACTCAGGGATATTCGGATGATGACATGTATTTCTCCCGTCCACACTGTGCATTCTTGGCTGCCGATAGAAAAACCTAGAGTGTGTGTGTTGTCCACTCTCACCGGGAGGGTAGGTAGGACATCAGGTGGGTAGGGAGAAATAAAGTTTTGGGAATGTGGACGTTTATGTGGAAGGGGGGGTAATGGAAGAGAAGAAAGGAAGGATGGGTTTTGGATTCGGCCGAGGAGCTTATTAATCGATTGATTGATTGATTGATGAATAGATTTTTTTCTGGATTGGGGGAAATGCATATAGAGAGAAATGTATATAAGATAGAGATAGGATATGATAAAGGAAAGAGAAAGGTGAGAGGTATTTTGTAAAGATATTTATATTTTGGTATATTGAAGATTGCGGGCGAGATATTTAGATATCCATTTACTTGTTTACAATCTCTATATCTCTATATACATCAACCTACACATCAACCAACTATCAACCTCCAAAACCACTCAACCACTCAACCACTCAATAAATAAATAAATAAATAAACAAACAAGCAAACAAACAAACGAACAAATCATCAACCAACTATCAACTCTTAGCTCTAAACTACTTCACCCAAACAATCCTCAATATTCCCACCTTGCACTTGACATCACACATCACATACCATATACCATATACCACACCACATTCAAACCCCATACAATTACAATTATAATTTCAAGCTCAATCTCAAGCTTAATCTTAATCTCACGCAAAACTCACCATTCATACTTTCATATTTTCAGCCTCCTCACCCCCACGCCCTTCTTCCCCCTCTCAAACGCAATCCGAAAAAAAAAAACAAGAAAAAAACCAGTATTTAGTATTCCATTTGATTTCCAACATATTCATTCGTATACGGAACTCTATATGAGTCTTATGTAATCTTGTTTGTATTGAGTCTTCTCTCCTTCTTTTCCCCTCTCAAATACATATATACATATACTCATGTATCTCCTACCTGCAACTACATTTTAATAAAATACAAGGTAGTCAACTTCTCACCCCAAAAAAATATATTCCATGATAGAGAAAATCTGGAGATGGATGGAATATAAAGTTTCCTTTCATGACAAAACTAACGTGAGAAAAAATCAAAAACAAATAGGGATATCTCTGTAATTACTACGTCTCGGATCTCTCAATTCCCAGGCCATCTCATCCATTGCTTCCGTCCATCCTCCCCCTCCAAAATAAACCCCATTACCCTCAAGGTAATCTCAACTTTCAAGCTTTCCTTTACACCTTATCCCCAAAGAGTTCCCAAACACTTTTTGGAGCTTCATATTGACTTTCCGCACACACACCAACATAATCCATATCCAAACCAAAAGCTCTTGGTCCTCCCATTTTCAGTCCTTCCTCCGTGGTCCAGACCTCTGGTGCTTTCAATGCGATGACGCTTACTCTGAGTCCGTATTTATAATCCGAGATTCCTAGTGGTGCTCCATTTGCTATGTCCAGCACAACGATTAAATCCGGACAGACTGCCAAAACCTCATCTTTCTTCCCTGGAGTCTTTAAAACAGCGCAAAGATTTTCGTTCTCGAATTCGACATATAGTGAAGAGGTAACTTTTTCGCCAGTAGAGGTGGTTGATGTAGAAGAAGTAATTTGATCCAACAAGACACTACCTCGAGTAAAACCTTCTGCTACCTTTCTCGTAACGCTCACGACTTTACCGGTGAATAGTTTAGTTCCATTTTGTGTTCGCATGAGATCTTTGACCGGGTCAACTTTCTTGGAGTGAGCGATTGCGATTGAACGACCGATTTGCCAAGCCCATGAATAACTATTCGAAGGCAATGTTCTTGCTTCTTCGCCACGTATTGGATTGACCACCATTCCTGACAATGAACCTTGTTTCGTGCATGCATCCCGCATGAGAAGTTCTGCTTCTTCGGCATCCTTTGAATTTACGAAAACTTCGGTTCCTCCACATCCATTAGCAACAGCAGCTGGAGTGACTGAAACACCATTTAAACATCTGACTGTCTGCCAAACCATAGGATATGCTCGTGCTACACAATCGCTGTCGAGAGTAGGTTTTCCGAATCGATGACCAGTGAGAAGGGCTTCAAAGGAATTCATACCACCGATTTCGTTAGGTATAGTTGCATCGAATGAGGAATGTCCTGTGGCTGACATAAGAGCTTTGACTGTATCGGTAATTCTAGAACACTTGTCAGTATACAGAATGGTGAGTTGTGGACATCGAAAGGTAACTTACTCGTTCAAACCGGGTATACGTTCCAGGTATACAGTTGGTGAACCCTACAATTATTAGTAACTTGACATCGAACGATTATCAAATCAACATACCATAAATCCCGCCGATATAATTAATGCATTATCAGGAAGAGTATCTTGTCTTCTAATTCTCAGCCCTTCACCACTCTCCAAAGCAATTAAACAAGCAATATAACTTGGATATGGTTCACCACAACTTCCTACGCCCAATACTCCTGTACCGTCCATAAGGAATTTGAGATCGATTTCCGAAAGATGCCATATATCACCTTCAATGCGTGGGCGATAGGATTCTAGATCAACATGCTCAAGAATATCGTATGTTTAAGCTTTCGTATCCACAGGACTATCCAAGCCACTTGCGCTATATCCAGAATCTGCTCTCCTAGGTTTGAATGTCGATATCGTTATTGGCATCGTCTCCAGATCTTGAACTTTTTCTCCGGTATTGCGTAAATCACCAACCACTCGAACGACCAACTGCGTAGATCCATTTGTAACGTAATTAATAGGTAGTGTATCGACTTCCACAACTTCGATAGTCTTTTCGTCGCCGCCCGCAGCAACACATCTTCGAATTGCCAGTAGTTTTGCCTCTTCAATTTCTTCTTCTATGGTCCTTTTCCCGGGTGTAACGACAGTATCAACATGCCCGCTAATCTTACCAATCTACACATCCAAATTAGTTCCATTCCCAGGGATGAAGGACGTAATTCAACTTTCAGCAGCTCCAACTGCATTTGCCACTTCCAGATATTTTGGTCTGATTACTTCTCCCACTCCGGCAATATCCTTCCCTACAATAATACTGCCTCCGCCAACAAGAATAACTTTAGCATATCCTTTTTTTTTTTTTACTTGATCAATCGCATCTTCCAAAGCTCGTTGAATTTCGGAATGACCACCGATTCTGAGTTCGTCCGGAATGATATCGGTTCTCTCGTTCGATAATACAAGATCAGTAGCCTAAACATGTAAGTTTCTTCCTTGGAGCTCGAAAGGGTAAATCATACAGTCAAAGTTTCTCCACCAAATGCGATACTCTCCATTTCTAATTTGGGACCAACAGAATCTGGACCAACTGTTGTTTTCCCTGAAGATGTTGTACGTATGAGTGACCCTCCACCCAAGGCAATGCTATAAACATCGGGAATAGTGAAATTGGTCCTGACCCCTGCGATTTTCACGAAGGCGGCAGATTGTCTTGGGTAACCGGATTTGAGAAGAGCGCAAATATCAGTGGTAGTGCTATAGGGTGTCAATATCATTGCCAAGAATGGTTAAAAGAGAAAATTCTTACCCTCCAACATCCACCACTAGAACTTCGCTATCGCCCTCAACATCTATACATTCATTCTTGGCAAGAAGTGCAGCGCCCCTTGCACTATTTGTTGGACCGGAAGAAAAGCATCTCACTGGATGCTCTGCAGCTATTGATGCTTTACTTAAAGTTCCATCGTTTAATGTAATATATAAGCTGGCGTTCTTAAGGTCATGCACCGCATGTGCAAAGCCGGCAATGACATGACGGGCAAATCGTCTCAAACTGGCGTTTAAAATGCTAGCATTCTCACGCTCAAGAAATCCTAATCTTCCAATGGTATATGAGCATGATATATCATACTCCGAGCCTAATTCTTCGGCGAGGATCTGTCGAGCAAACTCCTCTTGAGCTGGGTTGGATGGAGATTATATTCCAATAACCACAACACTTGATATTGATTTTGATCTAATAAATGAAGCTTGTTCTCTGAGTTGTTGAACGTTTACTTCGGATATTGGTGTTCCATCAACTTGAATATATTAGCATTTATGTTAGCATTTGAAGATATTTAGCAAACATACCTTGTAGGCCACCATCCACATAGCCATAGTGACCTTCCATTAACTGCCTTAATGATACAGGGAAACCAACTGAGATCATAAGTGTTAGCTCATGTTTTATTTAATGGAGAGTGGTCGAAATGTAACGTACCGAATGGTGGTGAGCTCCTCGAGTAAGGACCGCATAACCTTATAACGGCCACTTTATCTAATTTAGAAGCATTTTGTTCGAGGACTGCATTCACAAATTGCTACAAAGGGAAAGGGATTAGAGCTTGACTATGAACCACAATATAAACGATGAGAAAGATAGGGAAAGAATAGAGACAAAAATAAGTATGATCCAAGGACCAATATGAGACTTTTTGCTGGGGAGACTTCGGAACGTAGGAGGAATCGAATTTTAATACCCATGATTCTCAATACGAGACCTATGGCAAGGAAGGGAAATAGGAAGTGGGAAATGGGAAGCAAAGTAGGAAGCGGGAAGGAGAAAGTAAGTGTTGAAGGCAAGATTAACTTACTGTCGTCCCAATCTTGATGGAATCTATACTATCTTTCGAGATTTGAGCCTTTTTTATGACAGCAGCAATTGCTTGTTCAACACCATCTTGAATATCTGGGGTTGTTGGCGTCTTATGCCATGCTAATACGTTATCATTCTGTAAGATAACTGCATCCTACAATCAATCATCAGTAGATGTTAATGGGAGTATACTTCAATCGTCACCCACTGTATTGGTTCCTCCAACGTCAATTCCAATTACACGAGAAGATATTCTGGAAGGCATCTTGCCAATATCCGCCCAATTCTGAATGCTGAAAGGATAAAAATCGATGTCGCTGCCGATGTCGATGTTCGTTGTTCGAAGCTTCTAGCCGTAAACGAGGTCGAAAATGGATTGGGTATCACGAGTTTATAACAAAAATATCTTGCCAAAAAAGAAAAACAATGAAAAGGGTATAATGGATAAATTTTCAAAAAGAACAAAAGGTAGCAATAGATGATGAGATCTTCTTCATATAATAAAGATGAACATACATGATTAAAATTAGAGGTTTATTATATCAATCATTTGCGTACATAATAGTCTTCTCTCCTCGCCTACAAAAGTAAGGATATCCTTTTTTGGTATGTAGGCGTAAGGCGAGCGAGCAATGACTCAACGGGGAGTGGGAACTTTGAGATAAGTTCTCATATAAGGCAGCTCGGCAGCTCCAGTACCACGTGGACTTTATAGTAATCTGCAAGATATGCGACGCAGGTAGGTATTTTGAGAAAGGATGGCATTCAAGGTTGATTCCTTTATCTTTCCGACGTGGATGACATTATGATAGGAAGGGATAGGAAGGGACAGTAGTGAGCAGTAGTGAGCAGTAGTGAGCAGTAGTGAGCAGTAGTGATCAATTGTGACAATTGTGAGTGGTACGTACTCTAGACTCTATTCGCGAGTCTGTACATCAAACCCAAGGAATTGATACTAGTAGAAGTGGGTGTTTTGGTTTTGCATAATTGATTTTTCCGTGATATGGCATTCTTTCTCTTCTTCTTCTTCTGCTTCTTCTTGCTTAGGAGGGAGCGGCCGTGGGCGTGCGTGAGCGAGAAATTATGGAAGATGGCATTAATAATGAATATGTCATTTGGAAGCGTATGATTGGTTGAAATCGTTAAAAATGAGGGGCTGTCGGAGAGGGACTTGATCAATGTGAGTCGTGTGGGGAGGTAAAATCGGAGATAGGCGAGCATAAATGACTCGAAATGACATTTATGTCGAATTAGTGAAAGTTAGTGAAGCTTGGTGAAAATTAGTGAAATGATGATAGTTTGAGAGAGGACAGCAAATAAAGAATCTGAGGGGTGGATTTAGTAAATTTGGTGTATTTTTAGTATATTTACCTACCTAGGTAGAAATTAGACGAGGGAAGAAGAAACAAAAATGAAGTAAGCGTGGTAAGCTCGAGGTAAGCCAGGTAGATGGGATTTCATGGCACCTGGGCATCTGGGCATTCACTCATCATAAAAGTTATGCACGGAGGATATACATTTATTAACCACCGAGAGCCACTTGAGCAAGGTGGAGTGCAATAAAGGTTGTCTGGATACCGCCTTCCCATTCGAAACGGCAGAATGACTTTGACCGATTCCCCAGAAGTATAAAAGATTAAAAAATGGATACCTAAACCCTCAGGCACTAATTTGGGTCTTGAGGTGGAATAGAACCATGGGGATAATGACGGTGTAATCCCCTCCCTTGAGTCCTTTTTTCCTCTTCCCTGGGAAAATGCGACTCTGGGAGACTGGGATAAATGAGCTCATATGTATACATATATACCACCGACCACCCCTGGTAGGTTTTTCTCGTCCAGGATGAGGAACGGCTATTAATTATCCATTAGGCGGTTTACCCGCTGTTCTGGTAAAAAGCACGAGTCGGTATCTACCTGCGGAGTCTCGGGAGTCTAGAAACATGTGATTACTGGCTTGACTCGCTCCACTCACTGGACTAGATCACGGGTATCTAGCCTTACACACACGGAGAAGAACATCAAACGAGTGGACTCGGTGCAGTGGAGAGACTTTCATTTAGACTTTCCGTTATCCTGGGATTTCCTTACCTCACATTTTCAAAAATGACCCTCGACAATGGCTCGAGAATGAGCAAGATGGGTCCTCGACAAGGATCGGCGCCATCACTGGAAATTGAAGCAAGGGAAGAAAAAAAGGTTTGAAGAGAATGAACTCCTTCATGAGTTCTGCCGATGTTTATTAACCAGTGACAATCCAATCAAAGCCAGCCAGTGCGCAAATCAATTCTTCTTCAACAACCCATTTCCGGTTACATCGTCGGCTTGCCCTGCCATCTGCCCTTTGCTCTCCGCCTCGAGTCCGCACACTTATACGAAGTAGGTAAGAAAACACTCAGAGGCTTGCGTACCGTTCCTTCAATCGGACGCCAGTGAGATTATTGAAAAGCTTTGAACTCTGTACTCCGTAACTTGTAACCATTTTTGTCAAGAACCGCATACACCGTTGTGGCCAATGTACGAGTCAAATTTGCAGGGCACATACTAGTTTCTAGGTTTGTCGGATTCAGTTTCATACTTCTTTCTGCCTTTTCCCGGTTCCTCTTCTTCAATGTCCACTCTCTCTTATTAGCCTTTGTGTCTTAGCCTTATCCAAACTCTTTCATCATGACGGCTGCGGAGCATGAAACCGTTGACAAGTTACCCTTCACTGCTGTGGCCGCTCCAGGTTCTTATCAAAGCGCTGAAGATGGAACAGTTGGGCCTGAAATAGGGAGTGCGCCATCAAATAACGTCTTTCATGCACATCAAAAAGACACAGGACCACCTGCGACAAAGAAAGAACTGTGGTCGTATTATGCATACTATGCAGGAAATAATGGAATTGGCTCTTTCCAATAGTAAGCTTTACCGGCCCCTCCATCCATCTTGTACAACCACCCCTCGATATCATGCGATTACTAACACCAATTGATCTTCAGCTCGAGTCTTCTCTTTCAGAACTTGATATACCAAGCCGGTTTTAATCCAAACATCTTGCCATTGGGTAGCGCACCTTGCGGCGATGATACCCCCTGCCATGTCTTCTGGAATGGAGGCACAAAAGCATATACATCGGTGGTGTTGATAGCATCAGGATTGACCTTCGTTTCACAAGCTGTACTTTTTCTCTCAATTGGAAGTTTGGCGGATTTCGGTAATTGGAATCCTTGGGTTGTTAGAATTTTTTCCCTTATCACATTCGCCTTTGAATTCGGGTTCTTGGGAGTAAAATATGCACATCAGTGGAGAATCGCCATGGCTTTATACATTATCAGCAGTAAGTTCCCAATTGTATCGCAGAAATACACAGTGTCTGATATCTAATCCAGGTGTGACTTGGACGTCTTCCTATGTTTTCTTCAATGCGATATTTCCCAAACTTGCCCACGACTTTCCCGAAGTTCACAAAGCGAGAGAAGATTATGCACACGGCACATTGACAGAACAAGAATACGAAGACAAGTGCTCAATGGCAAGATCCAAGGTTATGAATATCAGTTATGGGTGGAATAATGTTGGATTCACAATTTGTGGAGCTTTAGCATTAGCAGCCTTAGCAGGAATTGGTGCGAATGATTCTACACAACAAAACAATTGGGGATACTCTGTATCTGTCGCGGTCACCACTGGATGGTGGATTATTCTTGCCATTCCATGGTTTATCTGGGAAAAGAAGCGACCGGGACCACTTTTACCAAAGGGTGACAATTATCTTACCTTTGGTTTCAAGCAAACCTATTTCGCTGCAAAGCAGGTATGGAAGTTGAGACAAACTTTTTACTACTTGATTGCGTTTTTCTTATTGGCAGATGGAGTCGCTACATTACTTACACTCGTCTCAATCGCACAAACCCAAGTCGTTCAATTCTCCGCGACACAAAATACCTATCTCTTCATGGTTCAAGGTGGCTCAACTACAGTTGGAGTCTTCGGTGCCTATTATCTTCATGAAACACTCAAGATTCGTACCAAGACCATGCTTCAATTTTGCAATTGCGGTTGTGTACTCATTGCGCTTTGGGGAATGATAGGTCTCTGGACTACCAAGTTTGGTTTCCACAACGAATGGGAGTTTTGGCTCTTTCAAGCACAATATGGAATTACCCTCGGTGCTCAATTTCCATATGGACAAGCATTCATGGCAGAATTAGTTCCTAAAGGTAGAGAATATTTGTTCTTCGGTCTTTTGGGTATTGTCTCCAAAGGTTCAGCATGGATCGGACCTATTGTTTCAAGTGCTATTGTTGATCGCAATGGCAGTCAATGGGCAGCATTTCCTTTCGTGGCAGCATTGATATTCGTTCCTACAGTTGCAATCTTTTGGATCAGTGAGACGAAGAGCAGAGTTGAATGCGCAGAGTATTTGGAAAGAGAGAGGTCGAACTTACAAAAGGTTAGAGATAATGATTTGAACACAGGCAGATCTGATTCTACAGAGAGCAGTAGAGGATTGGATAAGTCGACATAAATATGCATGTGTTTCAGGGTTATGATGATGATTTCTACATGTTGATGCATTTCCACAGAGTAGTTATATATTTAAAGATATAGTTTAGATTTTAATTTGATTTACGTATACGTCTAGAATGACAATCTTTGGATCCATTGAACATGTACATTAACATGTCCCGGTACATGAACATACTACAAGGTTTACAGTATAAGGATTCGAATCCTACATCTACCTTACCCATTCATCCATGAACAAAATCCCCCATCTTCAACCTTCCATAGATTTCCAGATCTTCCCGCGGGCCTCCTTTCTTCCCTTCCGGCATATATAACTTCTCGATTCAGACTCTTGCAGGTAGAAATGCCGCAAACTATTCCCAACTATCTCAAACTAAAGGAATTTTTACAGGGTTTGATCACCCCGCACTAATTTGAAATATTGGAGAATGAACCAATTATCACAAAGCAATTGTTTGATCGATGAAACTATGATGTTGGAGAAAAGTATAGTTGACCCGTCAGGAGTTTAGAAATCAAGTTTGAACCCACAGGATCAATATCAAAGTCAAAGATTATTGAGTCTATGACGAAGGATCAGAGATCTTGATGGCTCTAGACGTTTATCTTTAAAAGTTTTGAATTTAGGAAGTGGTGTACCGGTAGATCTGGAAGAGATGAAGAGATGCAGCGATGGAGCAATGAAGGGGTTCATTATAATTAGATGAATTTTCCATACAATTCCATATCATACAAAGATTAATCTCTTTTTCAAATTTTCACATAGATTATAATTTGCTAGGGACATACGGGGTACTCCTTTTTTTTGAATCTTTTTCAGCTTCGTACGAATGGATTTCCAAACATTGAATTATTGAGTGTTATTTATTCTCGGGACCGGACTTGACCAATGAAAAGTATTGAAAGCTTCAAAAGTGGCTCTGTCGTATACATTCTAATCTTCTTCAAGTAAAGCTTAAGCGCCAGGTTGTACACACCTTGTTAATAGATCGACAGGCCATCACAAAACTGCAACCTCAAGAAAGTGGACTTTACTCACGAGTCACTACACTGTGTTCGTGTTGCATTGACTCTTTTTTGCTTTTACAAATCAACTACTCACTACAACATTCGATATCGGAAAACGTCGACAACTTCAACGTTTTATATCCTTTGTCCACCCAACACTACAGCCGTCCCTTCCTTGATATGTACAAAGGGAAAACGAATTTGAATGCCTCTAATACCAAAGTAAATATGGCTCCGGGAATGGGGATTAAAGCCCCTGTACCTCGAACAAGAACAGGTCCGTTCACGTTCCTTTTACACATCAATCATCAATCTCATTCATATGGCAATGGGCATATGGCTCATGGCTTCAATTCTGACGCGTTCAAGGTTGCTTAACATGTCGAGCAAGGAAAGTGAAATGTGATGAAGGTAAACTCGATTGTGGTCGCTGTATTCGCCTTCAACGCGATTGTAAATGGAGTACACCTCCAGCTCACATGCTCGCCACGACATCTCATGGTCATGGAATCTCCAGTACCAGTTCCTTGCCTACCTCCCAACAGCTTGCTCTTGGTAAAACACGTATTCCCAAAGATTCGTTCGTTATTGAATTCCCTAATATTGATAAAACGACTATGCCCTATATTCATCATTTTGTGGGGTTTTGCACCAGATTCTTGGCATATGCAAATGATGATGAAGGTAATCCTTTCAAAGTAGAATTGGTACCTTTTGTAACGACCAGTCCGGCTTTATTGCATAGTATTATCGCAGTGGCAGCAGGCCATATGAGTAGGACTGACAAGCAGCATGAGGTCAAGGCTACCAAACATTATTCCATGGCCTTGAGAGAACTTAACACTGCATTATGTGACAATTCAGTTGCGAAACAAAATGCCACATTGGGTGCTTGTCTTTTACTATGTGTTTATGAGGTAATCCCCTTTTCTCGATTTGCTTGTATTATGATACACGTGGCTTATATATGATAGATATCACATTCAGATCGAGGATTATGGTTGGAGCATCTGAAGGGTGCGCGAGATCTTATCTTACATCGCGGAGGTCCTAAAAAGTCGGATTTCCTCACGAGATTCTTTGCGTTACTTGATGTTTCTGGTTCTCTGTGGGCAGGACAAGGTCCTTTATTACCTGGGAATTATTGGCTTGAAGATGCCCCAACACTATCAACAAGTCCAAAACAAATTGGCGATTCACCTTCATCAGCAGAACCAACTTTGAACTGGCCGTATTATGACCCGGGCGGTGTTATGACTGGAGAATTCCATGTGTTTATGATATTTATGGCCAAGTTATCTCGTCTATCCAGCCGTTCCCTTGTCGAAACATCAGTCGAAGAACAAATCATCATTAAACAAGAAGCCATTGGAATCAAACATGAAGTTCAAATGTGGTGGCAAAATTGTTCGCCTATGCTCCGGGATCTTTCTAACGATTGGCGACGACAACCACGCGATACTAAACTCACTGTCGCGGAAACTCTCGAAGCTGAAGCATTCTCTAGTACGAAGGCTTGCATGTACGGATGCATTCTTTTCATTCACCATATTATTGATCCAGTTGGTGAAGAACCACCATCTCCAGAAGTTTCAGAAGCAATTACACAGGTTCTAGACATTGCTGCTGAGACACCAGAGGGTTATGGATTGGAGATGGGTTTGTATTATGGATTGTTTGCAGCAGGAGCAAGTATCTTTAATGATTGGGCGGTAGAGGATACTGTTAGGAAGAAGTTGAAGGCTGATACTAGGATTGCACTTTATGTAAGTTTATTTTGTATGAGCATGATAGGAAAAGCTAATCAAAATTATACAGCATGCTGATCGAGCCTTGGAATTACTTGAAATACTTTGGAGAAGGCAACATCAATATGAACGCAAATTTGATTGGAGAGAAGTTCAACAACAAATGGGAATTCACATGTAAGTTTTATCCTTATCGATCACATTTTCTTTTCTTCAAGAAGCTTTATTGACAATAGTGTAGATTTATTCTTGCTTGAAGATATACTTTTTCAGGTGTGTAAATTTTGAAGACAACCCCACCACGAAAATTCGAAACTCCCAACAAAATTGTTCGAGTAACGGATGGACCGGAGTTCGCCACCGTAACGGAGGGGTAAAGTGGTCCGGCTTTCTTCGGGTATGCAATTGAAGTGACTAAAGTCATGGATATCACATTGGTGTGAAAATCATGCAGATACGCAGTGTCTTGAGTGGATATGAATCATGCCGGGAATCGGATCGTCCAAATGAACCCTTGGGGTATTTGATAGGTTTTACCTTCCTTCGATCCCCCCACCATTCTATCAATCAAGAATAAAATCCCGAATTCACGAATTCTTGATCGAATTCAAGGATATTGTTCAAGGATTGCGGAGAAATAGATAGGACGCCACAGCCGGATTTTGGAAAGATGGACAGGAATGAGATCAAGGATACTGATATTGGAGTGAAGAATGGCGTGACGAACAAAGCTACGATTTTACTTCTCGGTGGTACAGGAAAGGTCGCCCGACGAATCGCTCCTCTCCTCTCTGACGATGGATATAACGTTCTTGTAGCATCTCGATCCGGATCATCTCCAGTATCGCTACCAAATACGAAAGGAGTTAAGTTCGACTGGTTGGATACGAGTAGTTATGATAATCCTTTTATCTCCTCCGAGGGGGGCGGCGACGCGAACGAAATTTCAATCGAAGCGGTTTTTATGATCGCTCCTCCTATTCTCGACGCACTTCCTCTGGCGAAAAGGTTTATCGATGGAGTGATTAAGAGAGGAGTAAGAAGAATTGTATTTCTGAGTGGGAGTATACTGCATTGTGGGGATGGTCCAATTTTATCTCAGATATCTGAATATATAAAGGAAAAGGGAAGGAATTTTCAGACGCTTGAAGAAGAATCGAAGAATTCTGACCCGAATGCAGTAGAATGGACGATATTGAAACCAAGTTGGTTTATGGAAAATTTTTCGGATATGCACCATTTATACACCATCCGCGATGAGAATCGAGTCATCTCAGCGACGGGGGATGGAAAAATCCCGTTTGTGAGTGTAGAGGATATCGCAAATGTGGCGCGTAAAGCACTCATTGGGTGGAGAAGTGATGGGTTTGAGCAGGGATTGGTGGGGAAGGAATTGTTTTTGAGGGGAGCAGAATTATGGTCTTATGATGATATTGCTGGGCTCCTGACGGAATTGTTGGGGAGGGAGATTCGTCATTTGGTTGTGGGGGAAGAGGAGATTATTAAGGGGTTGGTGGAGGGTGGGGTGGAGGACGGGTTGGCGGGGGTTTTGGGGGAGCTTGATGGTGCGGTTAGG
>PQXJ01000488.1:0-27174 GCA_004786225.1 Botryotinia narcissicola | reverse complement strand
CTCAGTCCTCAGTCCTCAGTCCTCAGTCCTCAGTCCTCAGTCCTCAGTCCTCAGTCCTCAGTCCTCAGTCCTCAGTCTTCAGTCTTCAATCCCTTCCTTCCCTTGTCGTACCTACCTACCCACCTACCCACCTACCCACCTACCCAGTCATTTCCCATATCTCACGGGTATCAACAGTTCCCTCATTTTGATCATCTCTTTGATTAATTGAACCTATCACTGTTCACTACTTTAACTACTTTAATTAATCTCTGACATTGGTGATATTCGTTTCAACCTCAAAATTCAAAGATACCATACACCATACCATACCATACCATACCATACCATATCTCATTCTCATTCTCATTACCTTTTGACCTTTTACCTTTTACCTTTGCCCATTGATTACTTTTTCCATTGTTTGATTCTTCCGTTTCAAAACTACCTGGCATAGCGATAAGGTTAATACCGGGAAAGAAAATCATTTCGAATATCAAAGACCTTAAACATTTTATACTTTGTATTCTCCTATTCCTTCTAATTACCCTTATCCTCTACCTCTACCTCTACCTCTTTCTCTGCCTCTCCAGAGTATTCCTCTACATGGTAATCTCTCTCCTTTCAATTAAAAGTAAAGATACGATACGATACGATACGATACTGGCATGACAAGTGCTCTCGCGATTATTTGTTAGCCGCTTCTTCTCATCATTACGCGACTTTTCTAACACTCCGTCCATCTCTAAATGTTCTCCCCTCCACATTTAATTAGAGCCCATACATAGCCATAGAAGAACCAAGCTACAATCCTTTGAGACTCAACTCCCTCTCCCTCCTCTTCTTCACCAACCATCACTCATCATTTCAGCCTCGCCTTGTAATAAAAGCCCCAAACCAAAAAAATAAAAATTGGACCGTCGATTTTCAATTCATTTGGCCTGGTCTACCTTGGTCTGCTTATCTTTGCACTGGAACTTTATCATCCTCTTCCATCGATCCACCGTCACTCCTTTCCAAATATTATTTTACACGCATTTCATCTAGCAAGACCTCACAGGTCCTTCAGTCGCATCTAACTCTGTGCCGTTATTCGAATTGCCCATACTTCAATTAATATCGTACATATCATACACAGATCTCAGATTCGGTCAATATGGGAGGAGCTATTTCTAAAATGATGGGCAAGATCTTCGGATCCAAGGAAATGCGCCTGTTGATGTTAGGTCTCGATGCTGCTGGAAAGACAACCATTCTCTACAAATTGAAGTTGGGTCAAGATGTTACTACAATTCCTACCGTTGGATTCAACGTTGAGACGGTGACTTACAAGAATGTCAAATTTAATGTCTGGGATGTTGGTGGACAAGATAAGATCAGACCTCTATGGAGACATTACTTCAGTGGTATGTACTCGATTGTCTGCTAAGTATCTTTTGATTCGAAATACACGAGTCGGAGCAAATTCTAACAGAAACTTGTCGAAATATAGGTACTCAAGGACTTATCTTTGTGATCGATTCCAGTGACAGAGCACGCATAGCAGAGGCACAACAAGAGTTACATCGCATTATCAACGACAGAGAAATGCAAGATTCATTACTCCTAGTCTTCGCGAACAAGCAGGATATCGCAGGAGGTGGGTGATACAGTTCAATGGTTACCACCTTATTGCAAGTGAAAAGCTGACAATCGAGAAGCCATGAAGCCACCCGAGGTCACAGAACAACTTAAGTTGAACGAATTGAGAAACAAGGTTTGGTTCGTGGTACCAAGTTGTGCCACTACCGGCGAGGGGTTAATGGAAGGATTGGTATGTGTTATATTTCTTCACACAATGCACCAATTGCACATCGCAGGTGATTTTGTAACTATGCTGACGTTGAGACTTAGGCTTGGCTCTCAAAAACAATTGAAGGACGACCTGCTCCGCAAACGAAATAATAGTGCCATTGACTATCCAACCCAAGCAGCACAATATCCTTTCTCAACAATCAGATTTTACCGCCCCTTTATACCTCAGACTACACGATATATCCTCCTACGAATATGTCCCTATACGAAATATACATACTTAGACAGAATAATTGGCTTTCAGTAGCATGTCATATCGATTCACCTGATTCACATCTACTCGTTCACGACGGTTAATTCCATAACGGCCCCTTATTATTGTCTTCTCGTCATTTCCACCAACCTATCTTCGGTTACATCTCGTACCATCCTCTAATCTCAGGATTTCTTCATATCTCTTTTTGTTAATTTCTGACTTGCGCATGCAACAATGCGCACTTCTTGCGTTTTTTTTTATGGTGAAGTTGTTCATTTGTACGTTACCTACGGGGATGGCGGCGATACCAAGAGTTTTCTTTATCCTTTAATTCACTATTGATTCTTTCTTGTTTCCATTCTTCCATCAGGTGTTGCGATATGGAGAGGCATGTTTGAGGTTTCTACTCAAGAGAGGGGAAACTAGAACGATAGGAAGGAAGGAAAACAAGAAGGTTGTAATATTAAGCGAGTGACGAAGGGGTTTAGGACATGGGAATGGCAAGGCAGGGCGGAGCTGAATTGATACCTTGAGGGAAGTAGAAAAAATTACCATCATACATACAAAAATGAAAACCTTGTAATTCTAGCTATTGCACAGATGCCAAATTTCGAATTTCGCGCATCGACTTTGGATCGGACTTGTGTTCAGAATTTCAGTATGGCTACAATTTCAAGTTTTCTGGTTGTTGCTGATGAGATGTTCGTCTATATTCTATGCTGTCGATATCTGTATTTGACAAAAGCCAACCACCTGAACTCCATTCGCCGCCTTTGCCACCATACCCCTCAAATCCTTCAGCACCCCATTTCCCAATTCTGACCTGTTCCCATTCTATTTACAGTCAACGAGAGACCATTCAAAATCCACAAGATAGTCCACAAGGACCCTTACATCTAAAGATTGGCATCCTCACTCCACTCCCATCGGCCAAAATTGTTCCCCCAAATCTCTCACCTCCAAACGACCAAGATTTCGCCCACCCTAGACCGCTGTTTCTTTTTCGGGCCCTTTCTCGCTCCTTGGCCTTCTCTTTCTCCTCTTTTGCTTCTGCTCTCTTAGCCGATCCTCGCTCTTGCCAGGATTTAGTTGGCTTCTTGTTATCAGGATCTTTAGCTGATGCAGCGGGTTTCTTCTTCTGCTTCTGCTTTTCCTTTTTCTTCTCCTTCTTTGAGTAGTCTCCAGGGTCGAGAAATGGATCAGTTCTGTTTTCTCCGTCATTGAAAGAATTGGACCGGTAATCATAGTCATCATCAACTTCGATGTCATCGCCATTGTTGTTGTTCGTTCTGAAGAAAGGAAAAGAAGGAAAGGAGAAGCGCTTTCCTCGATTACCCGCAGGTTTTGTGGATTTCTCATCTGCATCATAAATGTTATCTGTGCTATTTGTTGGCGAATAAGTATTGTGATTTGTTGCAAAGAAAGTGCCGGATGTCCGAGGAGGTGGAGAACTAGATTGTCGTGGTTGTGGTTTTACAGTCTCGTAACCTGTAGGTTCATTGGACGTGAAGAATGGAAATGACCATCGTGACTTCTCGTTTGCTTCGGCTTTCTTGGCTTCTGTTTCTTCGTAAATTGGATTGTAGCGAGCATGAGAGGACGACGTTCGAGTGAAGGTGTAGGTCCGACGCATTTTGAAAGCTTGAGATGCGAAATGGAAGAGACGATGCAGATTGGAATACTATATTGAACCCGATTCCCTCAAAAGGTTACGGTCATTAAGAACACAGTCGTCTTAAGGGGTTGACTGCCACCGGTCGGGGAACTCTCGCAATTGATAGCCCTTTTGGACTGGTTCAATCGAAATCCGAGATCCAATGGCGAAATGATAGTACTACCAAGTTTTGTGAATGAATGAGACGAATATGAATTATAAGTTATTTCTGCTTCATTTATTCATTGGAACTCGGTGCCCAGATTATGCCCCTCGTCATCGTCATCATATGATGATCATCGAAAAAAAAACCCGAAGCATTTCCCATCATTATGCTCAAATTTCGAAACTTAGTTTTGATATGAGTTATTATATCAATTCATGCCAATGAAGTGCTCGCTTGGGAATCCCTCCAAAAATTGCCAGCAAAGTCAACAAACTCGCATTGTGGCTGTGCAACTTTTTTTCGTGATTTCCCTACCCCTCCAGGTTTTACACTTGTGGAATTCGATCCCTGCCGATCTAAGGATCCGAAGGTACCATTGTGACAATGGTACCTTAATCGATGCTGAGATCCCCAAAGAATATTTAATTCATAAGATTGATACCCTGCATATATCCAATGATGTTTCGAGATTTATTCCTTTAATCTTTTCGCTGGTCTTGAATCTTCCGGTAACACACTCCTCTTTGTGCCAGGTAAACTTCCTGTTCGAATATCATTGTCATCCTGACTAACCCTCCTGTGCGGATATTCTGTTTTGACCCCCTCGAAGGCGTTGGCACTAACTTTATCCCCTGTACTGAAAAATGGATGTGTTAATGCTGCTTGCGCTGTTAATCGTTTTTCAGGGTTATATTCAAGTAAGCTGCTCAATAGTTTGTACCCCTTACTACCTAGACTCGAATTCGATACTGGAACCGAGGTGGGGGATGAATTTATGGTTTGATAATACCACTTCTCCAAACTCGAGTATCCAGCTTTTGCATGTCCACTGGCTGAGAGAGTGGATAGTTGTGAGTATTCCGGCATGTGTACCAGATGTGGCCATTTTTCCTTGGTTGGTAGTCCCATTATATCGACAATTTTTTGCATCTGATTCCTCTGGAATGGTACCGTTTTCTTACTATCCATCTTCGCTTCTTCGCCTTTAAATATTGGTCTGAGGGAAAGGAGTTCCGCAAAAATGCACCCAATAGCCCACATATCGATGGCTGGAGTGTAATGCTTTGAACCTAATAAGAGTTCCGGGGCTCGATACCATATCGTAACTACAACTTTGTCATCAGAGAAAAGAGAATGCAATGTCTTGTTGAAAAGTCGAGCAAGTCCCAAATCGCCAATCTTCACTTCCCCTGCCGAGGATACCATGATATTGGCGGGCTTGAGATCACGATGAAGTACCCAATTCGCATGAAGGTACTGGCAGCCATTGAGAAGTTGGAACATAATGGATTTAACTGTTGGAGCAGGAATGGGATGGCGAGTAGGTTGAGTATGATGATGGATAATCTGAAGAAGGTCATGTTCGGCATATTCAAACACCATGAAGATACACTTGTCTTCAAGAATAATCTCAATGAGTCGGATGACGTTCGTGTGACTCAGTTCTGAACACAGTGCCATCTCTCGAACAGCTGATTGTGAAATACCCGTATATTGGATTTGTTCCCCTTCCTTATCTAATATACATTAGTATATATATAACAGTGCTGAAGTCAATTTGTTTGTATTTACCTGGTTTAAATTTCTTAATGGCAAATTCCCCAGGTCGTCCATCTCGCCCAACTGCTTTATAAACTCGTCCATATGTACCAGAACTGATGAAACCAATGACTTTGTATCGATCAATAACTCGAACTTTACTTTGGTATCCCAAGTTAGGATTGGCTGATCTTTCAGCTGTACCTGGGATTTGTCAGTTAGTTCTATAAAATCTAATTTAAGTAGGATAACAACGAACTACTAGAGGTGTAAAATGGAGGAGGTCTTCTTGTAGGATACATATTGAATCGATATGAAGTTATTTGAGATGGAAAATCAAAAGATAGATGCAATGATTTGATATTTGATGAAGCAAGAGATCAGAGTTTTCAAACCATATTGGAAAGAGCTATTGAGGTGCCGATCTGAGATGAAGATTCTGATAGAATATGCCTCTGTTGATGAGGAAAGTAGCCAACCAAACGAAAGATGATAAATGTATTAAGTAATATTATTTGAGAGATAAATAAAAAAAAGTCATATATCTACGTTACCTTCAAAAACAGCTTGAACAGATCTTTTTATTTGAGTTCTAGATGCGGAGATCGAGGATGGTCCGCCGGATGACGGTGGGTTAGATGTCAGGCTCATTATTGTTATTGTGGATAACGCGTGTGCGTACGGCGGGGGCGGCGTACTTCGGCTTGGTTTTGCTTGATTAGTCTGCAGATTCAGTGGGCATCAAAATCTGTAAATCTCTCAACCAAGACAATCTTAGACAAGCTCGTATGTGGGCAAAACAAGGGGAATCGCAATAGGAAGATTTCAAATGCGCGTGTGAGCGTGGGTATGAATAGCAGGTAGCGTAATACTGCTTTGCAGTAGTGCAGGGTCGGTAAGATGCAGGTTGTAAGTACAGTCGGTTGCATCAAGCGTGTCAAAGAATCCCTTCAAAACTAGCTTCGTATCGGGGAAGATGATCAAATTTGCCGCGAAAAAGGCTACCTGGTCGTACAATATGTATGTAAGTCGGTATGAGGTATAGTACGAGACGCGCTTGATATCAAAGTTCCAGAAAAGGAAAGTTGTGAGTTAAAGTCTTAGTAACAGCATGGAAGGACGAGACATATGTCGGCCGATCAAATTCACAAATCTCGAATGATAAGACGAGACAATTTCAGATGACCTAAACGAAAAAGATATATAATTGGAATGTAGCTAATGTGATGCGATGTGTTGTGATGTGGGAAACCCTGGGGCTGAGAGTTGAATGATGAATGATGATTGATGATTGACAATATCTGCGGTGATTCGACGCAGCGATAATAGGGTCACACGAGATGGAGATGGTTGTGCACCTGCGTCTTTGGACGGTTGATGTGTAACCCCCAACTTCCAAGTAAGATTCAAAGATGGGAGGGGATCTGTAGGGCGAGATTCGGAGATAGCGGTCAGATGAGATGACCTAAAGAGGAGAGAAGCCTTTTGAACCAACGGGTAAAGTCAAGTCAGATAGATCTATACTCACTTGGGAGATAAAGGGCGATTTGACAGTTTTGGCGTTTCGGAGGCGGTGCTGTAGGTGGATTGTCACTTGTAAGATGCAGACAGGTATCCGGAATGTCCGTATATCCAACCGAAGAAATTGGGTTGTTCTTGTTTCGCAGATCCTTATTTTTATAGAGTAACTTGTATCCTGTATCGTTCCCAGCGGGGTGCAGTAGCATGTACCAACAAGTTGGGATAATAAGAATGCAGAAATGGGGAGGAGGTGGGACGGTGTAGGGTGTAGGGGGTAGGGTTTTTGGAAGGGCCGTAGACTGATGTGGTATGAAGTAGGTATTGATTGATGATGTACAGAAATCTCACCAGTATTGAATTCAAAGAATGAAACCGAATTGGTAAAATAGATAGTATCTCAAGTGAGCAAGTGAGAAAGAGGAGAAAGAATACCTACAACCACCAAACTGTATATTAACCAATAACTGTGTACCTAGAAGGTTTTCTGTAGATACTAGCACCACGTGACTAGATAGCTTTCACATCAAACCATCAATCCTTATCGTTAATGTTTAAGCGAGCCTACCTACCTACCTACCTAGGTACCGGTACGTAGCCGCGTTCAACACAGCTCTGCCTGCATAATTACACAAATAACGTTCATAACTCCCGAGGTCCTCATGACGTTTCAATGTTCAGGTACTGCTTCTCTACCGACACTTGACAGCAAACCACAATGTAACACAAAGCTCCTGTTTCACAAACTATCGGGCCAGCGCAAACTATCACTAGTATTCCAGACCTGATAAGGGTTACATTTATCAGGTCATATTGTATATACTTTTAACAAACCTCACAAGCCTCACCATTCATTTGCAACACATGAATTATTCCCGTTAACTTCTTATACATTTTGGACTGAGTTCGATATGGCCTCAGGAGGCATGAGACAATGTATTCAGGATATCACTCCCTACTTACTTTTCCTCATATTTATCTCGACTCTTGGCCCTCTACAATTTGGCTTTCATTTGGTATGTAACATCATTACTTTCATGCTAATGATAGAAACTAGCACATAGCACATATTCACACATACCGTCATCTACTATCTATCACTTCTACGAATAATAGCTAACTTAACTTCTTCAAGTCTGAATTAAATGCTCCCCAAGATGTCATTACATGCAAGAAACAAAGTCGTGTCGAATCAACAGTTCGTACCGGACTTCCACAGTGTATCCCTATGACCGAAGCCGAATTTGCCGCCCTTTCGTCGCTCTTCGTTCTAGGTGGATTATCAGGAGCACTGGGTTGTGGCGCCGTATCGACAAGTTATGGAAGATTGTTCGCCATGAGAATTACGAGTGTTTGTTTCATACTGGGATCAATTTTGGAAATCTTCGCCGGCACAGTTTCAATGATGTCTATTGGCCGGTTCTTCTCAGGCATTGGTGCTGGAGCATCGACTGTCGTCGTGCCAATCTACATCTCAGAAGTTGCACCGCCTAAAGAAAGAGGATTGTTTGGATCCATGACACAAATTAGCACGAATGTAGGAATCCTACTCACTCAGGTTCTTGGTTTTTATCTGAGTAAAGGGTCGAAGTGGAGAATTATACTGGCAGTTGGAGCTGGACTCGGATTGTTACAAGGAGTTGGGCTGTTATTCATCCCGGAAAGCCCAACATGGCTCGCCGCACATAAAGACACGCAAACAGCCACGAGAACCCTCCAGCGAATTAGAGTACATGGCTATTCCATTGAGGAAGAGATTCAACACTGGGACATTAAGCCATCCGAAGAGGAAGAAGAGCGTCTTTTACTTGACCCAGAGCTGACCAGAAGGGACTCTGTTGCTAGCAAGTCATCCTCACAGAAATCCATTCCTAATGTTGGATTCTTTCAAGTCATTAAAGATCCCTTCTATCAACCTGCAATTATTGCCGTCATTGGAATTATGTTTGCTCAACAACTTTGTGGCATCAACAGTATTATCATGTATTCCGTATCACTTTTGTCTGGCCTTCTCCCGGTCTCTTCATCTATCATTACAATTCTTATTTCGGTAGTTAATCTCGTGGCAACTGTCGCATGTGCTCCATTAGCCGATAAAATTGGTCGAAAAGCATGCCTTCTCCTTTCCATTACTGGTATGGGCACTATGTCTCTTTCATTGGCATTATCTCTTCGTTGGGGGATCAAAATTCTCTCTGCGATTTCAGTCATTCTATTTGTCACATTTTTCGCCACAGGTCTTGGTCCTGTTCCTTTCATGATGGCATCAGAGTTCGTCGGTCCAGAGGCTGTGGGTGCGACGCAAAGTGTAGGTTTGGCAGCCAATTATCTTGCCACTTTTCTCGTAGCCCAATTTTTCCCCACAATCAACTCGAGCTTGAACAAAGCTTTGGGGGGTGTGGGATGGGCGTACTTTATATTTGCAGCCTTGGCAGTGTTGTGTGGAATCTTTGTTAGTTGGAAAGTCCCTGAAACCAGAGGCAAGAAAGATGCCGATGAAGTCTGGGGAAGGCAGAGAAGAGTCGATTGAATAAGAATGACAAACTCTTAGTGCAGGATGTACATGATGATATTAGGATTAGCTCGGCGTTAGGTGTTGATACTTTCTAACACATTCACAATTTATGTTAAAGCGGGAGCTGCATTATATAATTAGTATCAGACTTATAATCACTCATAATTTGACATTGCGTGCTAGACAGTTCAGTTCTCCGTCACGACTTCTTTGGAGACAACACCAAGTGACCTGCTTTTTCATTTCAAAATCACCAACCTCAAACCTCTTTTCAATGCTTTACGGTTCTTCGTTGTTACTTCACCTTAAGCCAAATCCCCAAGGCAAACAACCGTCAAAAGGACCTTGATTATATATAGAATAGAGCCAAACCAACTTCAATGTGATCTCAGAGTCTTGTGGTACCTTATTTGTATGGCTTGAATGACCAAAGCGGAGAATCCATATACTTCAAGGTTCAAATGGCATTCTCAACCATCAAGCCTGACAGTCTTTGAAAATGCTATATTTACTCAGGCTAAATATTATTTTAAAACAGTTCGTCGTATCTTGTGGAAACTCCGCCATGGACAATCTCTTTTGAGAATGTCTCTCCAATTGTGCCGTAACCTCACTCCGAAAAGCGTCAACAAAGAAGCGAAATATACATGTATCATGTTTGGAGTGAGATGATCGCCGCGGCTCATCATGAACCATCTAGCTCCTTGGTCGCTTCATTACCAGACAGTGATTGAGAGCCACCTTCCTGCCAATCTCCCGCCGCAGCCGCCATCCCCACAACCTTAGCATGGAGAGTGCTCGTGAGATCAACCACCATACTTCCGTCTTGAACTCTCGTGTATTTTCTCCCATGTCGGAGCTACACACATTCCGAGATTCAATATCGCCTTTGGCGCCCGGAAATGTATAGATTCCCGTCGTCAAAATTAGCGGAGAAAGTCCAACGTACCACCTATATATTACTGAGACTGCACGAAGCCAGTCCCAAGAGCATGGAATCTTTTCCCATTAGTGATTTACAGTAAGTTTCTATCAGTGTATGTCTATAAAAGCGCCTCAAAAGTCCATAGTATGTCGAATTAATCAGCAATATGGGTTCACTAGCAACCATCCCTCCCAATGTCGTAGGCAATGAAAGTATTAGGACCACTTAGCGGAGACCCGTAATGATATTTTGCGTGGGGTAGCATGCCGATTGAGATATCTCACTTCCGGCAGTCTAATGAATGCTTGGTGGTTGAATGAAACGGAAAGTTGCAAGATCATTTAGTGTCCGAGCTAGACTAGGGTTTAAGGAGGGGAAGACAGAATAGAAGAGAGTGTCCTCATAATGAATGCAAACATAGATAGAGTGTAAAAGTTAATTTGCATATCCAAATTAGAAAGCTAGATCTGGAGGTTGAACATGAATAGAAATCTCATGCGTAGTTCTTCCCAAAATTTATCACCTGAAACCTTGCTTTGATTGCTCAACAGAATAGGTCTTCGCGGATCTCAAACTTTTTGGGCTATAATTAAAAATCTCTCAGGTTCTTGCAAACGGTCAGACGTTCGAGTAGTTTGGATTATGAAACGATTATAGGATATACAAAGTTCGAGTCAATGAAGTTCCACAATGAACAAAGTGACTTGAAAGATTAGGTACTCAACGTAGAACCAAAGAGTAGAGAAGGACGTGTTGCGCACGAAAGTAGAGAGTTCTCGGAGGGATTCCCATAAATCTGTACAACCACGTTACCAGAGCTCCCTCATAGTCCCAACTAATAAAATATACCTAGGTAACGTTGGACAACAGGTTTTGAAGAAAGCACTTGCTGATTAGTGAGACTTCCATTTAAAAATTATCGAACCGCTGCTCCATGTCGGATTCAAACGGCCTTTACAATAATGATAAAATGATGCTTTTACTTTAACAGACAATCAAGTCACATCAAAATGAGAAGATGTCTGTTTCACTAATATATCCATACACAAAAAGCAATTTTGATTCCGTATGATAGAAGAAAGGCTAGCCCACGCAATTCATTCATATTCATCAATGACTCAATCCACCATAAAACTCCTCTCATCTACTCCTATCTATGTCCCAACTTTTCCAATACTCTTGTGCCTTGCTCCTCCCATTCTTGCTTTGTAATCTACATGTTCTCTTTATCAGCCATAATATTTGCCAACACTGCACCACCCAAGAAAACCATATGCCTCCTCCTAGGAGGATCTTCAATCCGGACCTTGAACTTATTTAAGCGTTCAGGATCTCCACCGAGAACTCTTGTTAACCATAATTGTTTTAATTCTTTCTCGAGTCGTGATGGCAGACCGGGATACATAGATGAACCACCAGATAGAACGATAGCTTTGAAGAGAGAGGATCGCACATCGACATCTGCAGCTTGAATGGTGTTGAAAAGGAACTCGGCAATACCGGGTTGTTCAACATCGACGAGATGAGGTTGGAAGAGGCACTCAGGAGCTTCGAAACGTTCACTTCCAACCCGGATCACACGCCCATCAGGTAGAGTGTAACTTTCAACCAATACAGTTGTATCTTCACTCAAGCGTTGATCCAACTCAAGATCGTAAGAAACATAGCAAAGCTTCTCCTTAATTTGTCGAACAGTTTCGAAATCCGCTGTTCTGTTCAAAGCATATCCGCGACGTAATAAGAGAGCAATTAAGTTTCGTGTAACATCTCGACCGGCGACATCAAGACGACGAGTAAGATGGTTGAGAACAACCGATTCGTAAACTGGTATAATGTGCGTAACTCCGTCTCCAGAATCAACCACAACTCCAGAACTGAGACCTATTGACAATCAGTACACACAATAAATGTCCTGCAGACTGCACACCGCTCGTCGCGCAATTGAGAGAATGAAAGTACCTTGTGCATATAGAGCCAAAACAGCTTGAATAGCCACGTAAACTCCTCCAAATTGATACCTCTCAAACATGACTTCGCACATTTGTTCTCTGTTCTTTAAGGGGTTCATTGGTGGTTCTGTCAAGAGAATCTTCCGGCCAGTAGGATCGACCTTCATTTTCTCGTAAAACGTATAATCCCAAAGGTGTTGCATATCATCCCATTTCTTGACGATACCATTTTCCATAGGGTATGAGACTTGAAGCATTGTCCTCGCTGCGGCAGCTTCATCACCACACATGATGTCCTTAATGACCATGCCATCATCACCCTTTTCTTCGGATCGCAGAATTGGTCGACCGACAATAGAAGGATATTGAAACTCTGGGAAATTCTAAATTTACAAAAAGTTAATTCTGAGGTATTTAGATAGCTTTTATCGTTAATAGTCCAAAATGCCACATACCTGAGCTGCATATCCGACTTTCAGGAAACCAGTTCCTCCATCGAGGTCTATGCGATTGTTGTCAGTATGGATAATCAAAAGAGGAAAACAACTTCGGTATACCTATTGGTGGTTCTGCCATAATTCCAGACTGTGGCAGATCAAATTGTAGAATCTATGTATGAAATGGTTAGAGTTGTGGTGTAGCTGGTTGGTGATTCTGACGACGCTGCGGTTGAGGTCGGAATGGATGGCCGTAACGAGGCTTAAGCTTCCCCGCCGAACCCGCTTCACTTCACGAAGCTGGTGATTGGAGAAAGTCCACTTTCGAGATGTGAATAAAACAGTGTAAGTGAACCATGTTTTAATTTCCTGCTCTGATTCTATTTTATACATCATCTACTCTTGAGCTCGTCGTAAATGCACATGAGATAGTAAACATTTCACCCAATTTCTATCTGCAGGCTGCACCATAATTATTCGTACAAATAATTCGAGGGATAATCCACTCTTGTCACAAATATGACTACCGATATCAAACCCAATAAACTTACATACAGAAAGCTTCTCATCATAAATCCAAACTCTTCAAAGTCTATGACCGAGGGTTTGCAAACTCTACTTTCTACAATAAGTGATTCCTCTCAGGTTCAAATTTTATTTTACACAGCTCAACTGCCAAGTCCTCCGTCCATCAACAACGAGGAGGATGCAATCCTCTCTACCCAAGTTGTTCTTTCGGACCTTACATCGACTCTTGATCAATATGATGCATTTCTTGTAGCCTGTTACAGTGTTCATCCATTGGTTACGGAACTCAAGAAGAGAGTGGGACCAAACGTACACGTGACAGGGATTTTTGAGGCCAGTGTCATGATGTCGTTGGGGTTGTTGACGTAAGGCAACGGAAAGAGATTGGGAGATAATGAAGGTGACAAGGAAGGATTTGGAATTGTGAGTACTGGAAAATACTGGGAAGAAGTGTTGGGGGCAGGTGTGAGAGATTTCTTGGGGACTCAAAAGGGAGAACATTGTGAAAGATTCAAAGGAGTAGAGACTACAGGTCTCACTGCTGGCGAGCTTCATAGTGTCGATAGTGAGATTGTCGGTACCAAAATGAAGGAAGCGGTGAAAAGATTGGTTGGAAAAAGAGACTGTTCCATCGTTTGCCTAGGGTGTGCAGGAATGGCAGGTATGGACGACATGGTTCGAGAAGCACTCGTGGAAGAATTAGGATCAGAGGATGCCAAACGAGTATATATTGTCGACGGCGTCAAAGCTGGTGTTGTATACTTGGAGGCAAATATGAAGGCGTTGCCTAATGGAAGTGGCTAATTAACACTGACTCCCCGAAACAGATAGCTTCAACACCGCACTCTTGTAATTGACTTAACTTGACAGCAACTTAATCATTCCCACAAAACTGATGTGACTTACTTTGGACTGTGAGATTGGCGAAAAGAAAGAGACGCAGTAAATTTATATTGGTTTTAGTACAGGAATCGCAGTGGAATAATGAGGTCCCGAGACTTTGGTTGATCTCACAGAACACTAGTAAATGATCAAGCTTTTGGAGGATAGCCTGAGCCAGCCGCGATTCTCTCGAACTAGCTTTGGTGAATGTGTTCTCTCCAAAAGCGTAGGTACTCCTGTGGGTCGTGAACCTGCATAGGACGTCTGAACAGATATCATGACAACTCACCTGCTATTTGCGATATACCATGCTAACTCACTAGCAGGATAAATAGTAGGGATGCTCGAGAGAGGGAAGTAGTCCCATGGAGGGACTAATTAGTAGATAGATTCGCGTGAAGTGACTGGTGGTCCAAATGCCCTCGTTCTGTGCTATATTCTGGGATGCATTATTGGAAAGAAATTGACATCTATGTGATATACTGAGACTACTTTGTGTAATTAAAAGTCAACGTGCCTGTTTGAAATCTTATGGCCGGCGCTCAGAATCATATCAACACTACCACTTATAGATTTCATGAAAAACATCAATATGTGCATACATATAATGCCATACTTGTATTCATACCTACCCACAAACACTACCAGTCCATGTGAATCTGATCTCCAAGTGATGATGAAGTCGACTCCTAGATAGTCAGTTCATAGAAGCTTGGGGCGGGGCTTCCATAATCTGCAAGTAAAGCCTTGTGCCCGTAGCAACTATTAACACACTTTAGCTCAAAGCGCGGAGCTGTAACATAGTCTTACGAAAAGTGTAACCCCTAAACGTCAATCTGAAGAACCCTGAAAGAACCCACTGAGGTGCCGATGCGAAAGTGCTTGAGTTATAAGCCAAATCCCAGGCATATCGGAACCTCCAAAAGACACACTTATAGTCATGCAATACATTTCTCCAGAATCTGTATAGTAAAAAGTATCCCTTTTCACCATGCTTTTTCCATACCGATATCATGCAAACTTGTATTCCATTCCATGCCGTATGTACACATCCATTGATTCATGATCGTCCCTCCCATATCTATTGCTTCTTGCACCACCCTTAGCTTCCCTCAATTCGTCCATTTTTGCAACTCTCTTTTTGAATTCATCGTATTGGCATTTTTCGTAAGAATGTCTCTCTTGCTGTTTCAAGAAATTCCGAATGTCAGCCTTGTTCTTGATACTCCAGTACTTCTGGAATGACCCGCAAACCCACCTCACACTTCCATGGAAGATAATATTCCTCCTGCCGACAACGATTTAGAGGGATCAATAGACCGGCGCATCCATCACGATATGCGATAGGTAATCGGGCTTCGCTCATTTGTTCTCGGTTTGCGCCTGAACCGGGTGTTAGCTTCCGTCTTTTACAAAGTAGGATCTAGAGGGGTAAGGAACCATACTTGTAGATGGAGCACCAGAAAGTCCAATGGCGGACTTTACAGCTTCAGTTACTGTCATGATTGCGTTTGGATATGTAGTGATGAGGATCTTGGGTGCTTGGATATTGAGGGGGGTTTGGAAGTAAGGTCAGCAGAACTCACGCTAATAATTCCAGCTTAGTAAGCCATCCATCCACATTGATTTTATCTGCTCTCGATTTATTCAAGAAGTGCTTCAATCACATTATTGAGGTTTCATCAAGCATGTATTCATGATTCAATCTGTTTTCTTTCAGTTATATTTTCCTGAGAAGTCTCGGGAATCGAATTTCGAAAGGTTATGGATGATGGGAACTTGCGTCATATTTTGTCCACGTATATTATTTACATCTGGCTTGCAGATTCCCAGACTGTGCTCAATTTTCAAGGCATTGAGTTGTGAAGTTTCTTCAAATACGGAGTTACGACAGTAATTCATTCTTCGAAATGGAGACATTGTCATGGTAGAATGAAGTCATCTTAGTATTCAAGAGTGTACTATACCCTAAATCTTCATCACATTTTGTCTCAAGTGCTGGATGGCTCTGAGTTCAACAGTCCGTTTTTTTTATTAAATCAACTAATCGCTCAAGTGTACCAAGTCGGTTCCGGAATCTCTCCTAACAATGCCCACTTTCCAAGTTCCCTTTTCTTATAAGCAACAGGGTCATGAAGACTATGCGTCCTAATATCACGCCAAAATCGATCCAGCCCAACATTTTTACTAGTCGCTCTTGCTCCAGTCATTTCAAATACTCCACTTGTCAAATTTAATCCAACGTCGGTAGCTACAACCTTGACAGCTGCAATAGCTTCTGCCAATTCACCACGTTCTCGTGCAGAAACTGATCGTTCGTCTTGATGTTTTGCATATATGTCTGTCAACTTCTTACCCACAGAATCCGCCAAAGCTACAACTGCCGATAGATGTGCGTGGAATGTGCCATATCGCTCAAGAATGTACCACTCCTCTGTTGCACTGTCTTTGTTATCTCCGCCGAAAGGCCACGCGCGTGTATAAGTCGTTGTATACTTGGCTGCTGAATCGATAGCTCCAAGAGAGATTCCGATATAGAAGTTTGCGAAAACCAATTGAATGGTGGGAAGTAGTAGGTTTGCAAACGGGATCGTAAGAATTTGATGTAGTGGTTCCTTGGTTTGGGCATTCCAACCTAATGCATCTTCCCAGGGAACCTTAACATTTTCAATCTTCACGCTACCGGACTCGGTGAGTCTTAATCCAATGTTATTCCAATTGTGCTAGTGAGATAGTAATGTCAGCTGCTAAAGAAAAACTTTCATCGTCGTTCTCACTTACGGCAAATTGAATTCCAGGTTGTCTAGTTGGAACCGCAGCAAAGATATGCTTCCCAGTTCCCTCCAAAACACCTTCCAGAATTGTTATGTCAGATACAACTCCACCAGTGTTGAAGTGCTTCTGTCCATTAAACACAATGTGATCACCGTCTGATTTGATGCTCAAATCGGAATCTCTTGGATTAACGGCACCTGTTTGATAGTGTCAGTGTATTCCTTCAACTTTCATCTGACTTCAATTACCTCCCATGAAATAATTATTTTCAATTATCTCCTTTTGTAATCGATCTTTCTGCTCATCTGTTCCCACAACATTCGCTGTTGTTGACCAAAGCAAGTGATATCCAAGTAGCATACCCAAAGATCCGTCACCTTTAGCAACTTCTCTGATTACTTTGTATCCGATATCCCATGATTGACCACCGCCACCATATTTTTTTGGACCCAATACTTTTAACAGTCCTGATGACTTTAATAACGACACTTCGTCGCGAGGAGATTTATTATCAATATCTCTCTTTGCAGCGTCTTTTGAAAAGATTTGGGAAATCTCTGATGCTCGTGAAAGCCATTCTTCTTCATTTTGAGGTACGGCAGATTGAAACTTTTGATGGTATTCTTAATAGAGATTTACCCCAGAACTTGATGTATTTGGGGAGGCCATTTTTCATCATTAAAAAAAGTATTTAAAGGAACGGAGGGTACACAAGCAGATACAGCGGAAGAAGTGATTGAGGGGTGCGGGGTATTTCAATCAATCTCATTTTCAGCTCTCGAGTTGATTCTAGTTTAGCCTTTTGAATGTTGTACATGTAATTACGCATACATAAGTCGGATGTCGTGATTATCTTCCACAATGCAGATCACTGGATAATCTGCATCCCGCGTTAGTTTTGGACTTGATTCGATTGATGGGCTGATTCACCTGAGGCACGCTCGCACGAAAGCAATTTTCCCCACAGTAGAAATGTTACGCCATGAAGTTATTGAGATGTCGTGATACTTGTGCAATATTTCAAATTAAGTAGTTACGGAAGATGAGAAATTAAGTTTTCGAGTTTCGGTTTAGATCTTCACGCTCGTGCAATAGTTCATGCCAGTCCAGTATCTTCTTTTCTGAATGAGTAGATGTGCTCATTCAATAAGTATCTCATTGCAAAATCTGCCAAGTTACACTAGTCATGCTAGTTCCAGAGCTGCCTTGTAGTCTGCCTACAATTCTACTCTAAATCATAAAAGTACCACCCTTCAACATTCGAATTCATTCTGATGAAGATGGACATGTTCCTTTTCCGCACTTTTCCGTTTCAGCACATCATTGAGCTGTGGATAACTACTCGTCCTGGTTGACTGCAGTCATACTTGTGCTTAATCCCGTATATTTAGCATGATATTAAATCAGTACCCAAGTCCATAACAGCGGAAACTCAGTTTACTTCGATTCCTGACTTATTCTCCATTAGCCATTCTTGCAGAGATCGGTGATAGGAACTCACACCCTCTAGGCATATTGCAGGGCGGCGACTTGTCGAAATATAAAGATGTATCCCAGTCAACCAGGCAGATGCCCAAATCTGGTAGACGCAGACTATATCGTGAGTATGCTAAGCAGTATCACGCGAGATTGTAGAGTGTAGGACCTTTGCGCGGTAAGATATGCAGCCGTCGCTCCACTATGAATTTCTTTCTCTGAACTTGAGAAGTTGCGAGCAGAGAATTGTGCTCTCAGGTCTGGGAATTAGGCATTTCGAAGCAGATGTGGACTTGGGAATGCCAAACACCACACAGGGAATGCTCCGTGTTGGCTTTATGAATGCGGATGAGTGTTCTACCATCTCGCTGTTTCGACATGCGATGTACCTCATCCGAGCTTCGGTGGTCAAAATTGAAACCAAGATATTTCATACAGTAACCTACCTTGTTCTCTGTTGACCTACGCCAATTCCAGGAGTACTTCTCAATTTTCTTTTTTGGTGGATCATCACGATCATTCTCTCTGAGGCAGTGAATTATGCTATCTTATTAACTCATTGCAACTTCATAATTGCTAGTCTAAAGTTTTATCGAGCTGGTAGAATGTGACCACAGTTTAGACACATCACAGGAATCAGTTTCATTCCCATTCATTCCTTAGTGACTATCGAGACATGGATATACTATAGTATTCATTGAAAATAAAGTTAAACGGCAACGGCCCAGAGTTTTGTAATGTCTATACCTTTGGTAAGTTACAGCCTAAGCTTCTCTGACCTTATCAACAACAATTCTGTCCACTGAGCGCTTGTTCTCGGGTCATCCCAGAGTTGTATAATTATCAAAATTCCGGAAGAACCTCGCATCTTGAACATAGCATCTTTGATTATCTACCGGATGTTGCCTCTAATGAAGGATCTAACACGAGCTTCCCAACTACTATTGAAGCAACCCCTTCCTATTTTCCCTTTTAAACTTCCACACTCACTTCTTGTGCCCTATCATGAGTTCACCATATTCGATATACGTGGCGAGGGCACTCACTTATGTTTTGATTCAGGATTGTGTTAACAACTTCACCAATCTAGCCCGTCACTTACATCCGGTGCTTTCTAGAGGATGAGACCAACATCTCTCCCCCTAAGCAGCCTCCTCCATGTGGAATATCATCTGCTCTGAACTTTGCTTCTTGATTCCCGCCTACTGTTTAATAACAGAATGGATCGAAGACTTATGAAATACTTTGGCATGTGTAGAATGATTGCGATATTTTACGACTGAGCCCAATTCGGCACATGTATTTCAAGAAAGGATAGAGTAAGCCTATCTCTTAATATTGAGCACGACTAATCTAACAGACAAAATAGTACTGTTTACTTTAGCCAATCAACGTATAGGATATCATTCACGGACCCACAAAATTTTAGGCGTTTGTTTCCACTCATCATCCAATAGCTGTGGTTAGGCTCGAGGTAGGGTAAACAACAACATCCTTCCCCGCATTGTTTAAGCCATTTAGATCATGTGCAACGCTGTAAGAAATTATAAAACATGACTATTTTATCGACCGTCCCTCATTCATGATCATCTATCTGCATTGATTTCAAGACGGGATTTTTCATTTTCATATATCCTAGAATACAAAACACAATGAAGGCGTCAGAGCGAGCAATATGCAAAGTTCGATTACCAGTTTATGAAAAGAATTGCGAAGAGGTCGATCCCAGCCCCCAATCCAACTTGAAGTTAAAATGGGCACATTCGATACATGAGCTATTCTTCACGGATAAGCAGACCAGCGGTCGTAAAAATGTCCGCAATTTTGATTTCGTACTAAACGACGACGGGTCTGTGGAGAATCATTTTCAGGACCAACCAGCTTCATTGATGACAGCGACGCAGTATCCAACACGCTACCAGCTTCCGGAAGTCATCTCAGACAGACTTAACACCAGCGAAGTAAAAGTCGCTCGTGCAGAACTCTTCGCATTAGGCAGTATTTTATACGAAGTTACCTTGGGTCACCAGCTGTTCCATGAAATAGATGAAAGCATAGATGATGGGGGGGAAATTCAGAGGCTCATTGCCATAGGAAGCTTTCCGGAAGATCTTTGGGATTTACCAATCACTTCAAAGATTCTGGGATGCTTGTGTCCAGGGTTTATATAAGATATGTTAAGTCTTCGCAAGAAAGGTTCGTTGCTCATTTTTATCTTTTTTGTTTGTCTACGTAGTATTGTCCTCGTTCTTTTTTTATCTCTCAGACATCTTTGGGTCCGCTTTACGTGATATACTTGTCTAACCTTTAAATCGGTTATTTCGCAAATAGGAATCGGAAGCTATATTAAAAATCATCCTTACCGATTTGGGTTCCAAGTTCTAGGTGGGGCTGTTACCATTGCCTCCGTCGCCGCAGTACCTGTCCTTGGAGCAGTTGGATTTTCAGCTGCAGGCCCCATTGCTGGTTCCGCAGCAGCAGCTTGGCAATCTAGTATAGGCCTTGTCGAAGCGGGTAGTATCTTTGCGTGGTGTCAAGGTGTCGCCATGGGAGGTGCTGCTGTAGGTGGAATCATTGGTGCCGGTGTAGGTGGAGCAGGAATTTTGGCTGGCGCTTCTAGCCTGGGTACACTAGATGGAGCAGATTTCGAGAATCCTGAACTAAAAAAGCGGTTCCTGGCAGCTTGGAACCGTGAAATGAGAGCAGAGCAGAAGAAGATCCGTGTAGGATCACTCTAGCGTGAAACAAACGAGAGTGATGGGTGTCAAAATTAACTTGAACTGAGGGTAAAGACGTTTTTGGTGAGACTATATGAAGATAATGGTTAGGTCTTCTAGATTTATATATCTTGTATCTCCAACAATACAACCTGCTGAATTGTTTTATTTCAAATCGTTCAGTTTACCATGACGTTTGATGATCGAATTATGTATTGCGGAGGCTCATCTTCTTTCTCTGAAATCCATTCCATAAAAATTGGATGAGCTGAAGTCTTGGACTAGATATGGCAGGTTGGTTTGATAACAATTCAATATCTTTCAAAGGAACTCTTTAGAAGCAGGGGTAGTCACTCTTAATGGAGTATCTGTAGCTTCAACTGTCATCTGTGTATTATTAAATCTGTGTATCGTTCTGTATTTCGAATTTGTAATTAATATAACTAGGAATCTTCGAGATCACTCATACTGATAATCTGTAGTCCAGATCATTGAGGACCGTTGAAGTAGCACGCCACAAGATTCTCGAGCCAGTAAATGACATAGTCGGCCATCTCTGTCAAGAAGCATCAGTGGTCAACCAAATGATCTAGGTATCATCAATCGAAATACTTTGTCTCGAATCTAAATATCGATTGATTGCAGTGCATTCGTGTCCAAGCATTATCTGGGTCTTTCAAGTCCTTACGTACTCAATGGTCGATGCAATCATATCAGGACTATCTATCAATGGAACATAGACAGATCACGGAGATACCCGAGAATTATCTGAGTACCTACTATATGTCAACTATATATCAATTCAGTTGGAAGACATTCCTGATCGGAGATAATCTTCAGATTCAGAAAGTCAAACTCGTATCAAGGCAACCAAAATACATCCTCAAATTATTGCAATGAAAGAACACTGTCATGTCATTTGCTGGTCTAGAGCTAATTCAATATATTTGCTGTTGGCCCTTCAGTCTCGAGTTCCATCGTGTTTCATACCAAATTCGGGATGAGTGTAAACCTCGATTATCTCACACCTGTTGACATTGGTACATCACCAAGGAATTAACACATGAAAGATCATTCTTCTCAATTGCTGAGGCTTGTAAATAGTTAAAATTGGTGCCTAATTTTATTTTTGCCCCTTTGTATCCAATCTAGCCCATCTCAATTTTGTGGTAATTCGAGTTTGAGATCTCTTATACAAACTGGAACTGTAATTACCGCAAGCAAAATGTATTATCTGATTATCTCAATACCTGTAAATCACTAAAGCTAACGTTCCACATCTATTCCTGGCTCTAACTTGATGCGCAAATCCTTCCTTCGTGCGGTAATTAGAACATCTGGTTTCTCATACAAATTAAGCTAGGAGAGCTTGACCCGGATTACCGCATTCATCGGACACTTTATTGTCATGCAGATAACCAATAAGGACTAAGATTGATGGCTTATATGTCAACTAGGCTTTTGATTCATGCCATAATCCTTTTTTGTTTCTATATCAAGCAGGAAGTCATGATTCTTAGAGACTGATGTATGAAGCTGGAATTATCCCAATAGGAAATCATTAGCGGACTATCGGAGGACCAGAGAATGATTAAATTAAGTATTCTCTATCACATCTTGGTCTTCATTCAAAGCGGTATTGTATATCTCGAACGGTAATGGAGATTTTGAATTCCCATACAAATTCCTTATACAAACATAGACTACGGATTATCTCCACAAGAAATCATTATCGCATCATCTAAGGACTTGGGAATGATGAAACTAAGTATCTCCTATCATGATTCAGCTCTATTTTTATGCAATAGTTTATTTCCTATGCGGTAGTTGGAAGTAAATTTTGGCCTATGCTAACATTTCATCAATTACCGACAACCAAGAGCATTATTCCATCAATCAAACTGGTGGATAAGATTGAGAATGATTCTCTCTTTAATATCCAGGTCTTGATTAAGAAGATAATGCTTTCCTCGCGGGGAAATCACAAGTCAATTTTGGCTCTCCAGCCTTTCATCAATTACCGTCAGATACAGGCACTTTTACATCAACCAGATACTCGAAAATGATCAAGATCAGTGCCATATATCCCATCCATGTATCTTTGTAATGTGCCAATGCTTTCCCCAGGTGGTAATCACGAATCAAGTTTTAGTCTGTAAAAGCCTTTGATCAATTATCATCAGCCATAAGAATTAGCGCATCAAATAAGTACCTATAAACAATTTGAGAAACTATCTTTCAAATCATGTCAACCTTTTTTTCGCGTTTGATGATCCATAGAACGTGGTAATGGCAAGTAAAACATTGCCCAGCCTACATATCAACAGTCATATCGACCTAGAACCAGACATCCGTATTGGAATAGCCGGATATTCCCTACATAACTTCAATTCTACTATGAAAGTCTAACTAAGAGATTGAACAGTAGTAAAAGCTCAGATATACGTTCCTGACGACTTTCGCCAGAGAGTGTTTGTGAAACCTACACCCCTTCAGATCATTGAATTACCGAACTGACAACTCATCATTCTCAAATAAAACCACGTGGATAATACTTAGTTTATATCATCTAATCGACTCCATGTCCAAGTATTGTATTATCTAATCATGGCATAGCGATAATCCGGTCGCAAGTTTTGCACCTATGAGACCCTTTTTTGGCAAATTCAATGGAATAATAATATCTCTACAAATTTTTGAGGCATTGGAACTACCATAGATAGATTCTTCAAAGCTAATTCTAATAATCGAGTGTTAAATTACTACTGTGAGCTGCAATTCCAGACCAGTAATTTCAATTTCGGTTTCGTGCTTGATACCTGCAATACCTATCAACACAACGTGATTCTCAACTGAAGAACGGCCCCTTTATGGTCGCCTATACTTTTAAATACTTGGAAAGATATCAATTTGTATGGGAATGAACCAATTATATAAGCGTATCCTTTTTCAGACTGGTAATTTCCTCATGGTGAGATGCCATGTATGCCATGAAAAATGTTCTAGATCAAGATTACCGCTTTAACAACGAATTATCGCATGAAAACAAGGGCTGTTAATCGTTTCAAAATATTTTCTCTATCGAATAAAAGTATCAAGAAAGAATGACCTGGTGTGAACGTTGCGGTAATAGGATTGTTCCAGAATGAGCTTGTATATACTAAAACCGTGCCAACTTATTGAATCGAAATTACCGACTTAAGAACAACACTTCATGAAGTTGCTTCCAACTTAGAGAAGAAATCATTATTGCGCATTGATTGCATCTACTTAGAAAGAATCGCCTACTTCTTGTACCATTGTACTCTGAGTGTTTATGTCGATGATTAGTCAAATACAGCCAAAGTTTCTTGATCACGAATACCGACAATTTTAGGAATTAGCGCACAGTCTAAATACCTTCATACTGATCCTCTATCATTTATCTATCTGTTTCTGCCATCTTGGAGTGATTATCTACCGAAAGTGGTGCGTTAATTGATGTCTCCATCTGTGGACATTCAGAGATTCCAACTTTGGATCAACAACCACTCTTTTCACTAGCCAAGACATTGTTAATCTCCACATCAATATAGTGATGATTTGAGAAACAATCGGATACAAAGATTGACAGTTACATGATATTATATTGATGTGCTGATGTTTGATAGAGGTAACGAATGTCCTGTGTCGTTGTCTTGAGCGGCTTGTATGTAGCTTGATACTTCTGGATTGCCATCCACCAATTTCGAGATAGAGTAAAAGAAAATCTCCAAACTAAAGAGGATGAGTGCTTAAGTGTATCTCAGGCCATATCATGATGGTATAATGATTTGCCATCTCGGTGATTTTGATTCTGTATCGCTAGGCAGGATTTGATATGTCAAATCAGCACAAACGACAAGCATTATGGCATATAGAGGATACTTTTAAAAGATTTATAGTATCTAAAAGTATCATATTCATGTCATGGGATGTTGCGGTAATGCATTTCCTTGTCGGTAATCTTAATCCTAAAAAGCTAGGTCAAACTCTATAAGATGCAATCACCGGATACCACAAAGTTCACTCCATGTTGAGAAGGCTTTTAGTAGACAGAGAAAAGTTTCTTTTACTAGGTTTGTGTCATGAGGAACTGCGATAATGATTTTCTGCCCCAGTAATTTTGATTGAGTGCTACTAGGCAAGATTCGCGATTGGAATTACCGCATGCCACACACCTGGTTGCATACATAGAGGACTTTAAAAGATAGAAATTCGTCTCTTATTTTAGATTTATGTCATGAGAACTTGCGATAATGCTCTCACGTTTTGATAATTTGATTGTATGCTAATCTGGCCTCGAAATCAGATAATTTGTGACTATTCCACAGTACATATATTACCACCCCTCAGGAGTATCAGAAACCGATTCAAAATAAAAACAGTAATAGACTCTTAGTTATCCGAACTTGTGATAATGAATTTCTGTCCCGGTAATCTCCAAGCTGTCTGCTAGGCCAAATTCGAGAGGTTGAATTACCGCGTGCCATACACATCATGGGATCGTCTAAATACCACCAAACGATTCAAAATAATTGACATGACAATATCTAAGCCATCCGAGCTTGCTCTAATGTATGTTATGTGACGTGCGGTAATCGCAAGTGTTGGTCAATTTCTGAGTGAGTTGGACTTCTGCCAATTCATTTCATGTCCAACAGGTTTTCGCTACATCATTATACCAGGAAACCATTTAGATCACTTTAAAGATCTTCTACCAATAATCTTCGAGCTCTCCTGATGTCTATTGTATGCGGTAATTACAACTTCCTCTCCTAGTCCAAATTGAATAATGTCATTACCGCATACGACATGGATTATTGCACGAAAGTAGCTACCTAGGACGATTCAGGATACCTTATTTAGTCACCATTATGTCTGTTTTACTTGTAGTAATGTATATGCTTTGTGTTGATTACAAAAATTGGTTTCTATGCTGGTGTGGATCAACGGAGTCCCACAATGCTGAAGACATCATCGTAGGAAGAATTCTATTTACACAAATTGACACACATTGAAAGATCATTCTAAGATCCGTCGAAATTACAGGAACATTCGTAGGATATGATCACATTTTTTCCTTTGGCTGATGAAGCAGGACTGGCCAAAACTATCGCAAGTTGTCGCGATTACTGGGTATAAAAAATAGCCCAAATAAGAGAAATTCTTATTTAGTGATGCAACCTTCGATAAATATTTAGCCGAAAATTCTCCACTTGAATCGACAATTCATCGCAATACCATCCAATCACAGTGCTACGATAGTATCCCCGACACATTGAGAATGAGATCAGCGCTAGCATCAATGCAGACGGGCTACATGTGCCATACAAAAGAGTACACACATCCGTGGCTTCTACAAGTATCGCATCTAAGTAGTTATTATACATCAATCCCATTATGGCGTCTGCGAACACTCGCCCAAATTTATTAACGCAGACAAAAAGAGAGTCGAAGCCCGTCACCGTCTGCTTTGGCTGTCCCGAGCAGGCATACATAGAACTTACAGTACCCTCCTCCTTCGTGAAAGTAAAAAGTATCACATTCAAGACTACATCTCATGATCAAGGTAAGATAAGAAGACAACCTGTTTTGGTGTCGAGCCCCAACATTCAGATTCCAATGAATTGACAACAACTTATCTTGAGGCTTCAGCGGCGTCGAAGATCAATATCGCGGTACCTATGAGCAATGTTGCAGTTTCTTTGACGGCGTTATCACTACTCCTGAAGGCCATACTCGCAAGCGCGGGCTAATCTGCACAAACAGACATGCTATGATTGAACCCTTTACGCATGTTTGCACATGGCCGGACACGGAAAACGAGGAATTCTTTACACAGGTTTTACAGGAGATGAGAGAAAATGATGTTATACAAATTATCCCCAAAGCGCACTCCCGGGCCTGGAGAAACTTTGTCCTCGAGGCGGAAATCACCATCACAGGGGAGAGTAAAGAAAGTCAACAAGAAGAATTGGGCGGAAAGAAAATAAACTGGTCGATCTCTTCGCCACTTTCGCCCACTGCAGAGGACATTTACGTT
>PQXJ01000487.1:0-27188 GCA_004786225.1 Botryotinia narcissicola | reverse complement strand
GGGGAGGGGGTAGCGGTGGATGGTGTTGGTAGGGAGGGGTGTTGGTAAGGGTGGAGGGAAATGTAATTTAGATAGAGAGGTGTGGTGGGTGGGGTTTGTGAGTTGATGGGGATGTGAATGTGATTTGTGAGTGGATGTGGATTTAAGGGAGGGGGAGGAGAGGGATGGTTTGGTGATTGTAGGATGGCTTTGGAAGTGGATTTAAGGGAGTAGAGAGCAGAAGAGAGAGTTGCAGCGGGATTTGGAGATGAGGGGTTGCGTGGGGGAGAAGAGAGATAGGGGTAAGGGGGTAAGGTGGTCTTTTGTAGAGGGAGTGGTGGAAGTGGTGAGTTGGGTTGTAGTCGGGTTTTGGGAACTGTGGGTTTACCTCCTCGTGCTCTCTCTCTCTCTCTCTCTTGGTCCATTCACCATCCCTGCATATCCTTCTTCAAGGATTTGTATCTCGATTCACTTGGTTGTTTGTTTTTGTTAGCATGGGTTTTTTTAGAGAGAGGGGAGAAGGAGGGGAAGGGGAATCTCGTTGGAGTGGTATTTAAGACACTTGTGGACTTCTGTGGATACTTGGATCTGGGATAGTATAGCACAAAGAAGATATGTCAAATAAATGTATGGCGTGTGGGACTTGGTGTTGCTTTTGGCTGCTTATGGTGTTCCGCGGGGAAAAGCTCATGTTTTTTTTGCGGTGGTTTGGGGGAGCGGATTGGAGATGAGAGAGACATGGTATGAGAAGATGTGAAAGATTAAAATGAGAGTGTGGAGTCAGAAAAATGACAACGCAAACTTTCAACGAGCATTCAAAATCGTGATTGAATCCTCGCACTCTTGCTCATTTATCGATGTTATACTCATATTTCCATTGCTCTTCTATAAAATCAAGCAATTGGTTGAGTATTGCATCGTGTCCTCATGGAAACTTCTTTTTAGGCGATATTCTACTTGCAGGATTTTCAAAGAGGGAATCTGTGTGTTTTAAGAAGATCGATATCTGCGAGTCTGTGAGATAGGTATACTGTGATTTTTCTATTCACTCTTTCTTTCCTTCTTTTTCTGACTTCGCTTTTTATTCGGTTTCTAAGGTTCTGTTATCGCGTTATTTAAAGATCTACTTATTTTACCAAACAGAGATTGCATGAGAAATCTGCAGATTGTTGAAGAGACTTGTGAGGGTTGGAGAGTAAATTCTTGGGTTCTTGGGTTCGTGGCAGCTGGGGAGAAAGCACGGTGTGAATTCAAATATGATTCTTTGGGGTGTTTTTTTTTGGGAGGGTTGGACTTGTTCGTATCATTTTTCTCGTTTTTTGATGGGTTTTGTTGAGTTTTATGGCTTATGCTGGTTGTAGCCTCTTATATTTTGTGTTTAGAATTGGGTGATGAAGAGTATTGGGTTTGGAGAAGATATTGTGGAGTAGAATTTGTCTCGGTGATTTTGCCCACCTAGTCAGGGTATGCAGTAATGTGGAAGTTTCTTACTTGAGGAGATAAAGGGTTGAGAGAACGTTTATAATGACCAGGTGGAAAAGTTGGAGATGAGGGAGGAGAGAGGAATGAAGTGGGACCCTGCGAGGTGAGGGTTCTTAATGTATATGGGTGAGTGGATCATCAGTGAGAAGTACCTAGGTATGCAATGGCAAAAGCTTTGCGGGAGAGGGAGGGGAGTAGAGGAGAAGATGATTAGTCCAGAGAAGAAATCAGGGAAGGACTTTTCGATATACTGATGACGGAATGTGTAACAGTATGTTGGAAGAGCAGAAAGGTGAATACTGCAGACTTCTCATCTTGCTATATAGTTCACAGGAACTTCCATATCGTAGCCGGCAAGAAACAATTCAGAGGTAGTTCAAGGCTCTAGGAAAAATAAAGGAAGTAAGTTCGACTCGTCTGGGGATTACATCTAAATCTAGTGGCTATTTGATCATCGAGGTACAGAGGAATCCGACAAAATGATATATATGATTGTGCTCATCTTCTTTTTTGGACTTCGCTTGATTTTTTGTTGTCCTTTGAGTATGGGGAGTATCCATTGTTGTTGAGTAAACATGATTGTTCTTTATCCTAGATCATAAATATTAGACCTTTCAGTTTTCAAGAATTTTATTCGAAATTCATTGGTATGGCATTGATCCTGCTAATAGACTAGCTATCTGGAATTGCTCTGCTACGCTTTCTAATCGTCGCTCTCACTTGTATGGTATTCTCTCAAGCATGAAGAGCAGTATCCATTATATCTCTCTCTTATATAGACCTGGGAATGGAAAACTCGAGGGTCTTAGTCTTAGATATCATCATTCATTCAGAGCCCATACATATAGGGACGTGTAATTGCAAACGGTGAATCAAGATATCTACTAATAATAAGTATACAGTCTCTCTGTGAATCCAGGAAATGGCGTATGATTCAAAGACAAGGTAAATGCGGTGTTTTTGATAGGGAGTACTGTACTGTGCTATCAAACCTCAACTTTTAGATATATAAATCAAGCGTCTCAAGCACTTGACAGAGTATAGCAACGATTATAACGAGGTCAAATTCATCGAAATGTGGCGTTAGCTAGAATGGGATCTATTGTTAGTACTTCGCTGATTGTTTGTCCTGGGTCAGGTACGTCGGTAGGAAATATGTCGATTTTTTGTATCGTCCTTCACCACTTTTTCGCCGGGTCTCTTACTGTCTGTGATGATGTTTACTGCTATTAATTCATTAATGATTGTTATTGATATCAAACTGAAAAACGATTTTTAAAAACGAGACGGTCACTCCCCCCTGAGGATAAAACATTGGCTTAGCTTCCATCCCTCATATCTTTCTTAATAACCACTTTCTCTACGCTGGAGTATACATTTGGGAAGACTTGATTTTCATAGTCGGGCTGGGTGCTTTGGATTCTCTGAGGTTATATAGACTTCTTCTTCTCCGTCCGGGAGATCATGCAGTCTGATATGATATCAGCCATAATACTATCATCTCTGAGTAATGATTCAGTTGCTGTCATGAGCTTAACATATAATTGTGTTATTCCATGGTCATACTTGTGATGAAATCCCTCCTATATCTCAATCCTGATCACCCATCTAGAATCATTTCCAACCAAGTCTGAGATATTGGCTGCGTCAAGGTACCCATCTTGGTCCCCCTGTACGGAATTGACCTTGATGATTTTCGCTTCTCATGTCTAGTTTCTGTGAACTTCACAAGTGATATCATACATAATCCAAGGGATTGGATGTGGATAACACTGGTGATTATCTTGGGGAAGGGTGTTTTAATGAGGTGAATCTAGCTGATATTGGTGGAATACGAGGCATATCTAGAGAGGGTCAAGGAGTGGTAGAACTGGAAATGATATCATTCAAGGCTTAATGCAGTTTTTATTATTAATATGGCGATACGGTGGTGGATATTACCTGCTAGGGGCCGAGAGCATTGGCTATATAGTTCTCAATCCTGTGAGCATATGTATCTACTACGCCGAGCGAGCTGTCAGTTTTGACTTGATCAAGTCCGCCCCCCCAACTTCGCGATCCGTCATCTAATAAGTTTCGTGATCGGGTGAAATGTTCAGAAAACTTGACGTTTTACTTCTACTGGTTTCTTGTGTAAAGTTTTTGGGGTTTTAGAATGATTTTCGTCACTTCTCCAATTGCTGTTACTTACTCATTCGAATTTTTTGATATACTATCAGATCAGAGAAAAATGATCCATAGAAATATACCTACCTATCAATATAATACCGCTAAACTTGATCAAAACCCTGGTGACAAATACATCTAAATTCCTACATAGGCTCCAACGGAACTCCCAAGGCTCCAGTATTGAAGAATATCCGAAAGAACTACTAGATGACTTGGCAGCCATAGTAACCGGTGCAATGGGCGTATATATAGCCAAGAAAAGGATATTGAAAGAGCTGCGGACTTGATTTAGTGGGCATGGTGAATGTAAGCAGACATAGGTTGATGGTGTAAATAGTTCAGCTGTAATAAAAAGAGGGAAAATAAAGCGAAGTTACAGTATGAGATCTCATACAGCAGCAGTGAATACTTCATTTTCCGCATCTAGGAACCTTAACTCTGTTATTATCCCTCAAGAAGATGTACCTTAGACACAATGGCGGCGCGGCGACGAAGGCACGGCAGTTGACAGCTCATTTCATGTCTCAATTTCAAGTATCTAACTTGCAAGTAAAGAATTGAACTCGCGGGTGACTTATGAAAGTTCGGGGGCTGAAGAGTGTCATGATCTCGTCTAATACCTTGCTATATTTTCATCTTCGACAGTGTCCATTTCAGATAATGACAATCATCAAATCTGTTTGATACTTGAGACAAGACTGATAGTTAAAGAAGCTGATAATTAAAGGCACTGATAAACTCACAGGTAGCTTAAGGAAGTCATCATCGAAGGGTCTATCGAAGTATTGTCCAATTACTTGATAGAAACGAGTACCCTACACCAGGATGATCTCTAAAAAATAGTGCGTAGAGGAATTCCCATCCGTTCAAAAAGAAATTTTATATACTCAGACCGAAAGGAGATAAAACAATGATGATTGGTCGTCAAGAACACAAAAATGAAGTCAATTTCGGTATATATAAAGCTCTACGATGCCTCATCGAAGATGGGCAGAAATCAACTTATACTCAGGATAAGGTCATAAGATGGGGCCTAAATGTCCTTGTGAAGCTTGAACTACCATTGGAAAAGGTGAAAGAATGCTGAAGTTTATAATCTCATATTCTCAAAAAAAATTACGTCCTTTCAATACTAGCTCCTCTCTTCTTTTCATTTCTTTTTCCCAATTAATCTACCTGGGACGTCCGATAGTTCAGACTATAGCTCATTCGTGGGGAAATTTTCGTCATTAGATTCATTGAAGTGATCTAATGACTTTAGAGTTGAAAGAATCTCAACTATTGAATCTCGCAACAGGTCACCTGGCCAGGCGATAGATACTCTGGATCTACTCATAGTGTCAATACACTGCATCAAGCTCGATGATATTGATTATTTTGATTGGTATATCCATGCCCCTGACTAATACAGTTCTTTCTTCTTTGTATGAATATATATATCATTTCCCAAATCGCCAATTTCATTAAACAGAACTTCTGAAATGGGAGAGAATCAATAAAGTAGCTGATGCCAGTTAGAATTGACTCACAGAAACCATTAGAATGCACTGTGCTGAGCCTCTTAGCATAGTTCGCGAAGACAATAAGTTCATCAGAGACGAGTGCAATTATGCTTGAAAGGGTTTGAGTAAAGCCAGGTTTTATCAAGTCAAGATGGTAGCCTATCCAGGCTCATCCCTTCTTTTTTCAATGGCAAATCGAATGCTTAAGGAGAGGAGGGTTTATTGCTTGAACATTATCCTTTGTTTGGATAGATTGCTGACAGAAAAGAAAATTTACCTGTTGTCATAACTAGTGTAATCATTGTCCCAATAGCCGGCGCTGTAGTCAGATGCCGAGGAGTTTCTTTTCCTATGAATCTAGCCAGGGCGATTCAATCATCATATATTGGAGGAATACGTGATATTAACACACTTTGGTACACTATGGCAGGTGAGTATGCTAAATTTCACTCATCAAGCCTAGAATCATTTCCTCTCCAACCCCAATTGAATGCATTTTCGCAGAATCATCGACGAGATTAGACTTGAGGAATCGGGGATGTGAAATCTATATAAACATATCTCACAGATATTCCACAACGATCATCCTGGAATCTCTCAAGGAACTCGAGGATATATTATCAATTACGTATGGTTCAGATCCCAAGGTTGATTCACAGGATTAACTTATGACGATTGAATCGGACTGAGAATTTCATTGTATGACCAGACTTTCTCTTCCATATTTTCACTGCGATGATTCATGAACGCTCAACTCTTCCCACTCCAGTGCTATACAATAGAGGGCTTAGCTTCTATATAATAATACGCAAAGATCTCTACAATCCAACCCAGATAGAGACAAAGCATGCAAGAGATGAGGCGGGAACGTGCTTCTTGATTTTTGTCTTGAGCGTTTCTATGTTAAACTTTGAAGCGACGAGTTTGTGAATTCTTTGTTCCTGGCTCGAACTGTTACTTTGCTCTACTACATTTGTTGTCATTGTATATAATTAACACCTCCTCAAAGACTTATCATTTTCTCTAATTTTTCAGTATCAACTATACGCTTAATATCACAATTCGCTATGATTTACCGACCAAAAGCACAGGTACCATCTTGCTATATTGACAGACTTGCCAAATAAGTCTCTCCCACCACACATAGATCGAGTCCTTGGAGCTCACTATCTTGATTTCAGTCCAGTCCACGCAAAGATGCATGCTTGTAAAGACAAGTGATAAGGACAAGAGCTCTTCACCTAGTACACCCTAGCTTGAATGAGTTTAGCTTCCTCTTCCTCTCGCTCTTGCTGACGGGGGGTACGTAAGGACAATAACATAGGTGAATAAGAGGCTGAGAGCTTTTTCGAGTACATGTGAGCCACTATAAATTGATATGGCGGAGAACGGTATGAAATAAAATCAGGAAACACATCTTGTTTCAGATCCCAATATTTGCGAGATAGGAGTATAAATAGTTTGCAAATATCAAGCAAGAAGGACAAGAATCTAGGAACCTGCTACGCGAATCGCTGAGGAGCTAGCTAACGACGAGGCGCGGATATGCATTTTCCCATTAAAGAATAATAGCTGAATGTATTATCAAGAGAAGGACATTGATGCAGATTCCCGAGACTAATCCCATACTATCTCACTATTGTCATCTCTTCATTCTTTACTGTCAATCTAATCAACCATATTGTTATCCGCTTCACTCAAGGTAACTTAAATCCTATCAAGTAATCGCCAGTTCCCCGCAAACCTCCAAGTTTGCAGACACAAATGCCGCGAAACTACACCCTTTCAGGTCTCTGTTGTCGAATGGGAAAACCTGAGGACCAACATAAGATTTTATCAAGTGAAACCTATTCAGATAGTAAATCACGAAATCAACAACTCAACTCAAAATAGCCCTCTTCCTCCTCCTCCCCATTTCGCGAATGAATCACGAAGACCCCGTAAAATCTCCAACGAAACAAGCGAGCTCGAGAAAATATCAAGTCAAAATTCGATCCTCTCAGTATAAATATCTCTCTTGTGTAAAAAATTGAACTCTCATCCATCCCCACAACGTCAGGAGAAGATCCTCAAAAAGTAGCACGCCAAGCACACCCGTAAAGATTCCCGAGTACGCGATACGAAATCCACAAGATTGGGATGAATACCATTGCCCTGTCCCTGATAAAGCCATGTAGTTGCAATTCCATCTATCTAGCTATCAATTCTCCATCACTATCATTATTATCACCACTCCCATATCACTACAAAAAACCTTAGACCACTATTATCATCATCATCATCATCATCATCATCATCATCATCATCATCATCATCATCATTATCATCATCATCCACCAACCATCCTTCCCTTCCCTTTCTCTATCGTCAAACTAAAACCTCACTCCCATCTAGATTCCCCTTTAATACCACACTCAAAATTCACATCAAACCCACATCAAATTCGCACACCAATTTGTACACACACATACATACACTTACTCACCGACCCACACATCGCACATGGTCCGTCCTCCCAAAAGATTTAATTCTTTTGATGGGTTGTTATTCTGTGAGAAGTGCTTGTTATATATCTCCGGAATCACAAAAGGAGCCTGGAAGAGAATAGGCAGAGTGGAGAAGTATCCAACCCCAACCAGCAGCCATCCCAGACTCCCAGCGAATGATATGACATAGTTCCTCCTTCCTCCTTCCACCTTCTCCCCCCTTATAGTACCGCAATAACTTAATATTCACCCTTCCTCGTAATACCGCACATCCCAACTTCCAACTCCCAAACTTTCAAACTTTCAAACTCTCATACCTATATATAATCCCTCACTAATCATCATTATCAGATATCTATACCCGATAACAAAGAAAAATTGGCAAGGTCATATGTGCTACTGGGTCTTTGAAACAACTTGATCGATCCCTGGATCTTAGAAATTACAAGCGAAACAATTGGGTATCGAGACATCGAAAGAGGGGAGGTGTATTTCGTAGAGTTTAGATAGATCATCGTTATCATCGCTCTTTTTATTGTCATTTTTCTTACCGTCACCAACTCCTCCAACCCCTCCACCCCCAAACACAAGACTCAAATAGCGGACTCAAACCTTACCCATCCCCTTGTCTCTCCCAATCCCTCTCCCCTATACAAGTCCATATCCCAAAACCCAAACCCCTCATTCGTCACCTCCCCCAAAAGCTCACCTCCCAAAAGCCCACTTCCCAACCAACCAACCAACCAACCCACGCATCACCCCACCAGCCCTGTTAAGTGCAAAGAAACTTTGTTTCCACACCTGAATCTCTACAAACAGCACAGGATAGAGAGTTATATAACAACGTTAGGAAAAGGAACCAGGACAGAATGATGAGGGGTTGATGGACAGATCACTCGATGAGTTGAATTTCGAGGAAGATAGTGAATAATGAACATATAGTATAGAATCTGTGAATCATTAATTGCACTCAAGGTCAAGTTGGAATCATAATTTCACCGCCGTAGGTACTCATCACTAAGATACAGAATTTACTTGAGCTTGGAAATGGAAAGAACTCACAAACCTACCACCTACTGACCTACAACTCCACCTCCCGACCTCATATCTTCACATGTCAATACCCCACAAAAGATCAAGTAATTACCACTTTTTCATTCATGTTTCGCTAACCCCAATCCAAACTAACCGTTTCACCCTAGAAAAGCTCTTCCCCAATTCATCTCTTCAGTCCTATATCCACATTCGAATTTCCTACTCATAATTCTGCTCATCACTATGTACCAAGGGATTTCCTTCGCCGTGCTCTTTGTTTCGCAAATTTTTCATCCGCATCCTAAAGCCTGAGCCCAAGCTCTATCCACAATCATGTACTTCTCAAAAGTACAAGAAAGACAGGAGAAATGAAAAAAGTTAAAGAATATAGAAATGGACTCGCTAGCAAAACAGATAGATATAGAGATGAGTATAAAAACCCCTAGGAAATGCAAATGAAACCTCCGAGAACTCCCATAATTTAGAATATGAAATAAGGATATGCCAGAAATGAATCAAGAGTATTATCCCGGCCGTCGAGGTTAAGAGCGTGTTAAGATGCGTAGTTAAGTAGTAAATGACTCTCGCCCGTGTTCCATTGACAAAACTTACTCCCTCATCTTGACATAATTCGAGGGGAAGATGCCTGATCGTCCGTTGAGGGTACCAGTCCTATTCAAACATCAAATTAGCCTTAACTGTCCATTTCTTCACCCTGGAGTCCCAGAAACTGTTTCTAGAGTAAAAGAAAAACGTAAACATACCACCAATCCTCAGTACTCTCAGTCTTCTTTGTCACCGTAATAACATCCCCCTTCTTGAAACCCAAATCTCCTGGCTGATTTGCATCAAATGTGAATTGCGCAACCGCCTCATTGCTTCTCAAACTAGCTGTCTTTGGTTGAAATTTTGGTTTCGGCGCGGCAGGTCTACCTGGTCCTGGTTTTCCACTACCACCAAATTGACTTGGAGGTGCACGGGGACTATCAGAATACACATAATCATCATCAAATCCGCTACCGGATCTAGCCCTGCTTCCATTGGTTGGTCTGTCGTAAATGTCATCGGCCCATGTACTTGCTCTTTGAGGACGATTTGGATTGACATAATCGTCATTATGTCCTAAACTTGCGCCTCGATCTCTCTGTGTACCTTCTCCAAATGCACTTCCTCTCCTACCTTCCCAAACCACATCATCGTGTCGTTCGTCATAAACAGGGCTATCGTTATAAATCCCATCATCGGGGTTCTGGCCCGCGAAAGCTCTCGAATTCAACACATTCATAAGAGGTTGTGCTGCTGGTGGTGCTCGGACTGCGCCTCCAAGTAATTCAGCGGCTGTAAATCTTCTTCCATATAATTTCTCGTTCTCATCCCTTCGCTCGATAATTGCACTTCCCTCGAGACTGACACCGGCGAAGAGTCCCTTTGTCTTGGAATAATTGAAAACATTAGCTACACCCTTCATACTGGCAGCTCCGGCTGCCTCGGCATTTCGTCCTATTGGTCCAGCGGCAATACTGACATTTCCACCCAATGTAAGAGAACCAGCTTGAGAGAAGGTGCGCACGGCTGCAGCATCATTGAGAATTAAAACGAAATCTGTAAGCTCGAAACCGATTTGTCCACCCACTCCGCCGCCACCGATACCGATTGCTGATGGTGCGGACCAAGAACCATCGGAAAGACGAGCTATAACGACACCATTACCGTAACGACCGGAACCGATAAAACCAGCTTTAAGAACTGTCACGATTGCGAGGCCCTAGTTTGGAGAAAGATGTTAGTGACAGGCTCGGAAATTTGGTGGCTGGGAAGGGATATATTGGAGGGAGAATAGACCTTTGCTTGCGCGAGAACATGTGGTGGAATAATCTTATCTGGTCCGAAAGCTTGTCGTGGATCAATAAATGATGACAAAATCTTTCCACACTTTTTGCATTCCGCTGGTAAAAGAATAGATGTCAGCTTGTATGTTCTACCTGCAATTGAATGATCTTATGTCGGCCGATTAACGAAATGTAATAACTTACACGCCATTGACGAAGGAAGCGGATTATTGATTCCTAAAGGCATATTGAAGAATTATACCTATGGAAGGTAGATCTTTGAACGATAGTTGTAATGAATTTTGCGTAAAGCTATTCTGTCGGTTCGTCTGTCTAGATAGGTATGTAGGTTTGTAGGTTTGTAGGTATGTGGGTATGTGGGTATGTATGTATCTCCTTGCGTTTGCGAACCAGGAATTAAGTGTGGGATGCTCGGTGACAAAGTGTGGGGTGTTTTACTATCGCCTTATCCTGCAAGTATGAAATCACTCCAAACTCCAAGTTTGTTTTGATTAAGAATTAGGAATAAATGAAGATATATATTCCTATATCTGATCTGGCGAGTTCTCAGAAATCGAATTCAAAAATTCCGAAGAGTCCGAACCAGGTTCTAAACTTCAATTTTTGTATGCAGGCGAAAATAATCAGATCAGAGCCGTTGACGTTGTGGAATAATTCTAAGCTTGTGTGCAATGAATTGAACTAATAGTTCGTACTTAATAGATGATAAATGATCACCTGTCGGACGGAATGAGAGCCGAGCTTGTGGCTGTGTCAAACCAGCCTCAGCCTTGGACCTTTTTGGGTTAATCACAAATGAACATGGTTGCGACAAGATTATCTAGGATACACTCATTACGTTTCATGAATTGCATGAATTAACTCACTCAAGCAAATTTCACTTCCCAAAACTAAATAACTTGTCACACGAGGATTGATCGCACTCTACAATTGATAAACCACGAATTATCAACTGGGCTATCAACTCTTGCAGACAAAGAAAGCCATCCGTCTTCCCATCCACTCGAACCCACGAGATTTGAAACACAGACATCATAGTCTCAGAACCTCACCTCTTCATCTGCTCTACCTAATACTTTCTTTCCCTTATAAACACAAATCTACCATTCAAAATGTCGGATGCATATGAGCGCGAACGTCAAAACAATTCTCGTCTCAATGAACTATCAGCAAAAGTGTCGGCATTGAGGGGCGTTACGGTGGATATATATGATAATGCTAGAGCGCAAGATGTTATTGATAATACTGTTTGTATTCCCTTTTCTTCTTATTCTATCCTGCCTCTCCTTGCCTATACCGCCCACATCGCCAACAAACAAATGTTAATGTATCTAATGAGTAGTCCGATACCTTCTCCAGCATGTCCTCCTCCCTTAAAGGATCCGCTTCGCGTCTAGGCCGTATGGCTTCCTCCGGAAATAAAGTCGCCATATTGAAACTTAGCGGAATGATCATTGGGTGCGTGATGGTCTTGTGGTTCTTATGGGGGTTGTTTGTTTAAATGAGGGACCGGAAGCTTTACATGATGGAGAAGGGGAGATGGAAGATCAAACCTGGAAAGCATAGGCAAGGCCAATTTTTGAACTTGTAGGATGCAGCGCAAGAATGGCAACATATCTGAAATTGAGCGTCCAAACTCAATAGCGCTTGAAGAGGGAAATGGGAATGAAGGGAAGAAACAGAGACTGAAACAGAGCACGAAAGGAAGGTATTGTATTATATGTATGGGCAGGACATTGGCAGATATATTAAACTGCGGCTGTGGCATTGTAATGGGCGTTATTGGTTGCATATACTATTACGGTTGAACGGGTCAGGATACATGGCGATATTTCGTAGCATGGTTGGTTGTTGCTTTCAGGGGTGAGATGAATATACGCGAGAATTGTATAGAAACGCATCAAACTTAAATTGCGCCTTGAATTATCTGTCATTTATAGGATATCTATGTTCATGTTATTTTCCATCCATCCATCCATGTTCATATATCCCGCAAACTTTGCCTTCATCTCCCACTTCACATCGTACTATATCCATGCAGTATCCTCACCTCACTCCCATACATTAGAGAATAAATCCTCACCACCTGATGAGAACCCTCCAGCAGGCTTCCCAGCTCCAGGAGTCGCATTCGAAGCCGGCGCAGGGGCCGCACTACTCCAACCTCCAAAATCATCATCTGCTATCACCTTTGGAGCACTAGCCATAGTATTAAAGCTACCTCCAGTACCTGGTACTATACTTTGACTCGATAGACCTCCCCAGCTACCGAAATCCCCAGCGTTAGTTTGAGGTGGGGCAGCTTTGGTGAGCGATGGACTAGTTTTGGCAGAGCTGCCCCAAGCATCACTTGAACCCCATGCGTCCGTGTTGCCCCAAGCGCTGCTCATAGCAGGTGCTGCTGGCGGAGATTTTTGTGTAGTTGCCGTAGGGCTTGAAAGGTTGAAGACTGATGATTGAGCAGGTGGCGAAGCGAGTGTTTGTTTAGGTGGTGAAACGTTCTGTACAGCAGGAGTGGAGAAGTCGAATAGATCTCCTAACGAGGAACTTGCATTTGTGGACTGCGGAGCTGGTGATTGTCCTGGTGCCGAGTCAAAGGCCCCAAACCCGCTTGTGGAGCTGAACGTACGAGATACTTGAGAAGGCGCAGCGGCTGCTTTTGGCTTTGAATCAAAGAATCCGCCGCCACTAAGGGGCTGAGAAGAAATTTGAGCCCCGGAACCTGTAGATCGGTGGCTGGAGAGGTTACCCAAGTTGGAGAAAGCTGATGTCTTGGCTGGAGGAGATGTTGCATTTGAGAAACTTAAGCTGCTGAATGCATCATTCATACCGCCAAATGTAGAACGCTGTGGCGATTGTTGGGGTGCCGCTTGCATACCACCAAAAGATCCAGATGATGCATGTGAAATTTGCGATGTCTGTTGTTGCACTTGAGGACGAGGAGCGGATGCATAGAGTGATAGAATCGATTGTTTCAAATCAGGTCTGGACTGAGCGCCTGGAGCAGGTGTTGTACTCGATGGTCGACTAGGAGGAGCAGCCTCAGTTCCGAAGAAGTCCAAGCCCAAGAGAGAATCCGCCGGTTTTGTTTGCTTTGGGGGAGCCGGCTCTGACTTTGGTGGGGGTCTCGCAGGTACCGGACCGGTAGTACTCGCTCTTGGAGGTGGTCCGAAATCATCACCAAAGAGATCCTGTTGAGGAGGGGCGCTGATCGGGGCAGGGGCTTGACTACGTGGGGCGGTTCTCTGTTATGTTGATCGTTCAAGGTTGTGCTTCTCCTTGACAAGTCCAAGGGGTATATCATTATCTTCGTCGACGTCCAGAGTTGAGGGGTCTGGAATTGGTCCATCCATAACCCATCTCTTCGAATCGTATTTTGTTCTGATAAAGTTCTCGATTTTGGTTTCGGATGGTACGTGGCCCGGGGCTAACTTTGCTTCCCAATATTTGTTTGCTCTGGCATTTCCCCATTTCAATACACTTTGTACCTGTTCGTCTGTCCATGAATCCAAATCAACGGTTTTCACTCTGCTGATGTGAGTTCCCATTCCACGATGTATTCCGGAACATCTTATGCACATGAACACCCCCAAATTCCAGCTTGCCCATCTTGGATCTGACGGATTGGAGTGAATGATCAGCTCTTGACTTCATACAATGTATGGAAGCATATGGATAGAACTTACGTTTATTCCTTTTGCAATCGCAACAGACTTTATTACACTCGAGTTTCAAAAGACTCTTTATTGTTTGGGTGTTCTGCGCAATACGCTCAGCCTGAGGATTTGCTGGCCTGCGCGACATCCTGGCGAAATTAAATTAAGTGAAGTGTGATGAAAATGAAAATGAGTATTCCTTTGGCAAAGAACTTCGATTATAATGATTGTATGTAATGATTTGGAAGATTATGTCGCGTGTCCTGAGGAATTGAATGAAATGTTTCTGAGGAGCTTTCTTGATTCCACACAAAGCGCAGCACAGGCCTGAACAGGTTGCTCGGCCTTGCGTCCCCACTAAACAAAGTCATTATAACCTTACCGAGAGAGGCCTAAGATTGGTATGGTTTGGTCCATTTGGGATGATTTGGACAATCGGACAATTGAATAATTGGATCGTAATATATTACGGTTATAATAAGTAATTATGTTGTGCTAATTACTTTGTTCACTTTGAAAGAGTCGATTCACGCTCTCGGAAGGTTTCGTTGGATAATACCATTGATTCAGACCTAGAAGTAATCACACTTAGATACCTAGCGGGAGAGACCTTAGTAATGCATCCTAGGTATGAATACGGTTCTTGATTTATGGCTATTACACACTCAACCTTATGAGCATCTATCTATCTGTCTATATATCTACCGGTAGGTATTCAGGTAATCGTTGGTCTATCATCTAACAAGCACATAAAGGGAGGAGGAGGAGGTGGAGGAGAAGGAGGGGAGCTAAAACTCCCAGATTTATTGACAGATCAATCAATCACTTCCAGGTTTGATGCCCCTATCAGCTGGGTCTTCTAGTGGTTTAATAGACTAGAAAGAATTTTCCTCTCGAAAGCTAATTATGTATAATAAACTCTCATCAAGTTTTCTGTTTGACTAGAGTTTGTTGACGCATCGTTGAAGAGCATCTTGGAAGGGGTTTCAAAGATAAATACAATATAAACTTAGCCGTTTGTATATTTGATATCCAATATCATATTGTCGACAAAGCTTGATGAACGCCCTACCTAGTTATAACATCTACTTCAAAATGTTTCCTCCATACCTTCTTCTGGGGGCTGATTTCTATTATGACATTCCCTCCATTCACCCGATTGCAATGAAGATAGAGTTATAGATTAGTAGTAATAGTAGCTTTAGATTCTTGTAGTCTCTTGCCAATAACTCTGACTAAGTAAACATGACAATGATTCAGTGTATATCACTATCTTCACATTATATCATATCATATCACATTGCTTATTCATGAACGTCAAGTCTTGATTTCATCACAACATCTAATGATAATGAACAACTCTGCCCCTAGGATAATCTTGTATTGCTTCCTGTGCATGTATGTGAAGTCAACACCAAAAGATGATTCCAAAGATACTGATTCCACATGTCTGGTTTGAGCTGAAGTCATGATGTGCAGCTGCAGGTTGAACACAAAAGCCCAGCCCGCCAGAAAACAGTGTTCCCACACTCCCAAACTAGACTAGCACATTCTTCATTAACCTCACATCAACCAAGTTCACCATCCTCTAAAGATTTCCAATGATGCATGATGCAATCCATCTATAATCCCAATTCCGATCCTTGCCAAAAATACCGGTGACCGATGAAATATCTCGGTTCGCTAAAAATCTGTCATGGTGGCGTTCAACCCCGCGGGCGTACAAAGCAATGATTCCACATAAGACTGAGCTCCCCCTGCACATTGTACTCTTACATACCACCCAACTTGTCATTCCTCAATATCAAATATATCCTCAAAAGTATTATAAATATCCTTCATGCGTATCCCAACGTTTCCAACTCTCGTCCGTACCTTCTATACAATCAGCAATTATACCCTTTCTCGCCTCCCAGCAACACAATATAAAGCCCTTCAACCCATCACTCGAGGAACTGTCCTGAGATCAATGCCAACCATCCCATTTCTATCATCTTTCTTTGGTACTTCAAGCTCTCAACAAATGTCTTATCCAGTGCAAAAGACCGACGAAGAATGGCAAGCTGTTCTTTCAAAAGGTAAAGTTTCCCTTCTCGCCCTTTGCCACCCACATAGTCTACCTCGCCCCCCTCCCACCATACTCGTCTTCCTCCATGATCTTATGCACAATTGATGCACAAACTCCGTCTAACACTCTTCAGAACAATTCCGAGTCCTCCGCAAACAAGGCACCGAAGCCCCCTATGTTGGCAAATATGACAAACATATGCCCGACTCCGGTGTCTACACCTGCGCCGGCTGCGACGCCCCTCTATACAAAGCTTCGCACAAGTTCAAATCTGGTTGTGGATGGCCCGCCTATTTCGATAACATTCCTGGCGCCGTGACAAGGCATACAGATAGTACTTTGGGTATGGAGCGAACCGAAATCGTGTGTTCAAATTGCGGAGGCCATTTGGGACATGTATTTAAAGGTGAAGGTTATAAGACACCAACGGATGAGAGACACTGTGTCAATAGTGTGAGCATGAAGTTTGCCCCGGAAGACAAAATCGTGGATGACGCGAAGAATGCCGGAGAGAGCAAAGTTTAATGTGGAAGTGCTGTATGATACTCGGGGGTGATGTTAGTCGAGCGAGGAAGCCGATTGGGAAGGAATTGTATGATACCGATGCGAAAGACGAATAATGAACTAGCAAGCGCTACCTGTATTGATAGTTAGTGGACCAGACCTTGGGAACATAAACAAATACCCAACAGAATGAATACCATTCTGCTATACATTTATTTTGATCGTTGCCGGTTATCTTAGTCGATGCCGGCTTGTTTTGCTCTTACATGCTTGCTGTTCCTTCACTTTCTGTTTTGAGTAGTATGACTTATAGATCGTTCATTACATACCAACTGGCTTTCTTTCCCTTCTCCCGCAATACTTGTTCTCATCTTCGATGAGGTCACAACTTATTCTGAGCCATTATCTTCATGTCGCCTCCCATACTATTTCGGCTCACCTTGTATCCTGGCTATCACTCAACCCATGCGTTCCTAACATATATCACTGAGCGCTATCTCGATCCCAATATCGTCAGCTTTGCAATCACCATGTCGTTAGACGGCTTTGACACTACGATCACTCCTCTATTCATCTCACTCATACATTTGTTATCACTGCACAAGATTCCGCCACCTAGTGTTAAAGTATTCCCATTGCTAAATTTTCCAAATACATAAACGCCTACTGAGAAAGGAAAATGACAAGATCCGTTAAAAGCCCTCCTTGCTTGATAGACCTTGTAAAACATCAAATTCTGACCTCTTTGACATTCTAACTCAGCTCTCTCTTTTAAGCCTCCACCTCCTTCCAAATTCTACAAATCATTTTCAATATATAACCAATGATATACCAAAGAAAATGGTAAGACGGTTGATACCTTTTTGCACCGGCGCCTTGTGAGAAGAGTTCTCTTCTAACTTGTTTGACGATAATTTCCAGATTACATCTTTCAAGTATTGAAAAACAAATTCTTGTTCTCCAACGAAACTTGGGGGCGGCTATTAAGCGGATCAAATGATACCAACATCGTTCTATATCCTGAAAGTCGCGAGACTTGAGTTTTTGTGCCCGGTTTCTGTTTTTACAACAAGAATACCAGACTCCCAATCGGGCCTTGGTCGCTTTTTTCATCTTTCTCTCCCAGTTGGACTTCTAAAGGTAGAAGGAAACTCTGGAGTTTCTGTAAGCATCCAGGTGTGTCAGAGGAGAGTGTTATTGAGCATCTGATCTGTCTTGTTGTTATGGATCGAGACAACGCTCGCTCCATGCGTCAAAACCTCGATCGATTATACCCCAGAGATAATATGAGTTGGACTCGTGGCAAATCAAGCTTCTGTACCCGCCTGGCTATTTGATTATTTGTATCGTATCATTCGATATCCAAAACTTATCGGCCGATAATCTTGGTCAAAGAATCGAGTTCGTAGTTACACAGAATTGGCTGTGCCAATGTTATGGGAAATATACTCAAGCGGCTATGCTTATATTTTCTTTTAAGCTAGCCAAAATTTCAAATATCTCTGTCGAGTACTCTTTTGAGTACTCATTAATTTCGAATGTTGATGTTTGAAGAAACTGCTCGAAAGCTAGAGTATGTATCAAAGGCAATCTTTGGCAATGCTTCGCCCTGGGCTGACGTCCTGATGTTCAAAATTCTCGGAAATCGAACGGGGTCAAAGAATATGCCGAGAAAGCTTGAATCTCACTAGATGTACCGATCCGGCTTCAGGTGGATTCAATTTCGGATGTTAAAGATTGAAACGATGCTTCAGATATGTGCGCGAGATTTCGGAGTGTGCGTTATTAAATTCGAAAGTTCTCGGATGTATTCGATGAAAGGAGACAGATGTGCGATATGCGATAATTGTCGTAGTGTATATGTCTTTTTGATATATGAAGAGTTTTGCCGTTCAATTTGGAGAGGCGATATGGCCGAAATGCGCCGAAAGAAATCATTATCTCGAAAGCTGCTTCGAATCGTGAAAGAAGTTGTTGGAATATACAAGCCAGCGTATCTGCGAAGATGAATCCACAAATCTGGACGGAAGCGATAGATAACCCTCATTCGATGAAGACACGACCTGGCTTCATATACAACTCTTGTTGATGGGAAGCGTCCCGATAATTTCTGGGGAATAAGAACTGAGTGCTGTGTCAGTAAAACCTCGAAATATTTCTGTCTCTAGCCGAGTCATTACCTTTCTGCAGAATTGAGGAGCTCTCGCTACTCATCTCCGTTCTTAACCTCATCTTGTTCATCCTCCATCGTTATATCCTCCATCGTTATATCCTCCATTGTTTCATCCTCCATTGTTTTATCCTCCTCTGTTACCCACTCATCGGATTTCGTCTCTAGAGATGTCTCGTCTGAAGATATATCAATTGGAGATGTATGGTCTGAAGATGTCTCTGAATATATCTCGTCTGAATCTATGTCTTCTGGAATCGATTCTTCCGCCATTCGTTCAGCCCCGCCATCTACTGTATGTATCAAATTGGGCGGAGGATAAGTCGCCTTCGTGACGTACTCTTCTTGAAAGTCACTACTAGCATTACTCACTATCCTCAACGAGCTATGAAAACCATAAGGGTCACGGTTACGCCATACGGAACCCATGCGCTTACGTTTGACTCCATTACCAGGTCCAATCCCGTTCGACAGTCCTGTACCCAGCAGACGCTCACCTGAAAGCTCACGATCCATGTATCTAGGTACCGCACTTAAATGATGGTTAACTTCCAAATAACCCTCTCCGCCTCTTTCCTTTATATATTCGAACTGCTCAATCTGTTCTCGGAGTGACGCAGACTTCTTATATCCTATGTAGAGATTGGCCAGTCTCTGCGCTTTCATCGCATGCTTGTTGGCCGTCTTAATTAGCTTTCTCTTGAGCTGATTACGTCGGAAAATATTTTTCAGCTTGGACAATAAAATCTCTGCTTTCATCATCTTCTCATCATCTGTTCCCTTGGTTATTTCATGGCGAATCCTTTTCATGGTTTGTGGTAGTCTGTTAAACAAAAATAAAGCCACAGATTCAAGAAGGGGCTTATTTCCATTAGGGCTATTGGGATTATGGCTGTGCTCCAATATATGATCATGGTAATCCTGCGGGGAATATTGTTGATCATTGCGTCCATTGCTGTCAGCGTTTGCTCTTATGAATTCCAGATGTAACGCGCCCTGATCCATGTCTTCATGGTCATTGTTAACTGGCAGCCCCAACATGCCAGTGTGCTCGGAGAGTTGAGGATTCTCAAAGCCTCTAGGCCATGGGGAAACGCGGTTTGGAGTGGGATTCAAAATGAAGGGTGTCTGCAAGTATGCGGGGTAATGGGTAGCCCTGACAGAGCCTCTTTGTGCAATATTCTTTGCCTTGCAGTTCTGATCTACCCTCTTTGCGTTCTAGTAACTCGTCAGCTTGTTTTGTTTCCTCATTAAACCTGTCCCCCCATTCGCTCATCGCGATAAACCTCCAATTGACAGAGATATGCAGGTATGACTTACTTTATAACCAAGTTCAATTCGTTGAAACGAGTCTTCCATCTGCTCCTTGATGCGAAAATACTCATCAACCGCGGATTGTTTATGATGCTCGAGCTCCTTCGCAACAGACTCAGCCGATTTCCAATTGTGACCATCGTAATATGGAGCTGTAGGATGATTCAAGGGAACTGGTTCTGAAAAATTAGTGGTGATCATACTATTGAAAAACAAGGAAGCTTACCATTATCGTCATATTCGTTGTGAGAGTTGAGAAACAAATTCGCGGCGCTGCTCAGTTTGCAGCGCTGAATCATTTTTTCATCGTACATTTTATCGAGGTGCGTATTTTCCTTGTGATTGCCAGTCGCTCTAAGCATTGTTTGTAGCTGTTCGATTGTGTTGTGTTTCTTGAAACTCTATGCGCTGCGATTTCTTTTTCCTCTAGAACGATAAGATTTTGTATTTGTTTGTTTGTGGGGGATGATGATGGGGATAATGATGCTGATGGTGAACAATTGTGCGGAAGTTCTCTCTTGATGTACTCTGGTAGCTCTACTCTCAATAAGTTAGTTTAATGAATGATATGTCATCTCTACGCTAACCTTGAAAGTTAGAGGAAGTCTAGTCCAAAGAGGGAAGGACGGATATGCATCAAGTGATGTGGCCGTACCTTCTTCGAGTTTTATCGCTCTTCTAAGAGGTTGTCGAGTTTTTTGTATGAGAAATGATGATTTAATGATAGGGTGATGCCAAATATGTCTATTTGTACGAGTGAGAATAGAAAGTGATTCAGATGTGGGAAAATTTGAGGGCTCAAGATTTTGCGAAGCATTCCGTTTTATCTCAATGCGCAGGTCATCCAACATATAATGTCGAAAAAACTCCGATCTTATGCCCACTGGTCACGACTTTGGTCGATTTTCGAAATTTAAGTTTTAATTCAATATTAAGGATGACATCAACGTTGACTGACCTACTAGTACGCTCCCCTCGTTTTCTCGCTTAGCACTGCGATCTTGAAACCCATATAATTCTTACTCTAAGAATAGGATGAATTTCTTCAATTTTGGGGCGGATTTTGTGATTCAAAAACGAAAAGAAAGGGAATGGAGTACGTTGTAGTTATCAGGATTAATCGTGTTATCATTTCATAAAGAAACATACTGTATAGTCCTGGCTATGCATTCCGAGAATTCAAAATGGATTGTTGGTGAATTTGTTCACTCCAAGCGATGAACTAGTGCAGTGTTACTAAATGTGAGTGACAGAATCCAGCTACAAGCTTATTTGGTACATCTTAACTTCCAATGAAAAGCCAGATTCGCACGTGATTCACAGTTTGTTATTGGTCATAAGAGAAATACCCTCTGACTCATGGTACTGTTTTCCTTGGATTTATAATTTCCAAATTTTAGTAGGGGGGGTATCACAGGCTCCATAGTCACTAGTGGGTGCTTCAAAATAAGGCAACCGCTCTTTCTATTCTGTACTGGAGTTTTGATCACCAGTAAGCTGTGAAACTGCCATTCTCAACTTGTTTGGCTTCTCTGGAATTGTGTGGAATCAAGTGAAATTTCATTCTATCGAATTCTATCTTGACTGTGATATTTCACCATAGACTTCCCACGATCCCATTTCGCATTCTCAGCATTGCTCTGCGCCGGTAAATGCCGATCTTAGTTGGCGATAAGAGTAGTTGATGGATCAAATCATCATGTTTCCCTCATCACGTAGAAACCGGATCTCAGGTTACACGAGGTTGTGATAGCGCTTTGAATTGGGTAACAAATGGTTCGGAAGTAGAGGAAACCGAGTAATACTTGCACTGGTACCTTTAAAGGGACAGAACAAGACCCAGTCCACTCTACAGCTGCCCAAAACTGTTTCTCATCCATAGATATATTGTGTTTCTTTGGGTTTCAATCAAGACACAAATTTTGAGGCAGAATTGAATATCAAAATCGATCTAGACACGTATCCCAAATCTGTATTCGCTATCAGCTAGGACATACACAATAAGTCCGGCCTTTTCTAATCGTTGGTTTCGTCAAAAGGAAGCACGAAGTTGAAAACGCTCTTGCCTATCTAGCACAGAATAGACTTTGTAGTCGTGGCGATTTTCGATAGATCTGGAAACAAAGACCCATACCAACCAACCAGAGCCCAAACATTTTTTTTTCAATAGTGGCATTGGAAGTCAATCAATGACGACTGGACAAGGAGCTTGCGACGTGTAACAATATTCAAATATGAAATGTTGATGAAAACTTTCCGAGAAATACGGGCAACGAATACGTCAAATGTGATATTACTCTCAATCTTCATCATTTGGTGATCACATTTTCGCTACACTCAAATACATAACGATATTATTATTGGCATGTTCTCATTATGGAAAAATTAAAGTATCTTCGGTGTCGTAAAGAAATACCAAGGTAGTTACGTCCAACGAGCACACCGATGCAGTGTTATTGCTTCTCAAAATTCACACGTGTATTGTTGTGCTAAAATGTGGGGACACTTTTGAAATTCACAGTTGATCAAGCAAGTGTACCGGCATGTAATCCGACTGTAGAAGAAAATAGATTGATGGGATTGCCGTTTAGACTATCGTATGATCAGATAGGTACCGGTATCCGTTTCTAATTCCAAAAGTTTAATCTCAATAATTTTTTGCTGTGTGTAGAACGAGTTCGTCTCGAGCTGCATGACTGGTGAGACCATCTGCAAGCCTATATTTGAGCATAAAATGAAATACATCTCTACCTGGTTAGATATGCAGTGAGGCAAAGAATTCACAGATGTCAGCTCATGAGTTATAATGCATAGAACAGCATTCTCTTCGTACTGTTGTGCGACTGTGTTTCGATTAAGCGAGCTCTGATTCAGCTATATACCCACATCCAACAAGTGACGAGCTTGAAAGCGAACATATATATCAGTGATGAGGCTCCTTGAAGAAATTTGGATTGATTGCTGTTCTGGAATTGCATCGTCTAGGTTTGGCCAGCTGTTACAGTTAGAAATCGAAAATTTCCCCGTACTGCAGTACCGATGACTCGCTAGTGTTGTAATTAGTATTTTCCGTAATTTCAATTACGCCCTACTTTAGTGATATATATCAATATTTATGAAAATATTTCAGTAATTATTATTGAATTCTATTTCACTGAAAGAATTCAATATTTTAACAATATTGGATATCACTGTTGATATACTGAAATACGGTAATTTATATATTTTTATTGAAATATTATATATTTTGAATGAGTTGAAGCCTAATAAGTAAAAATATTTTTGAAAATATGTCATATTCCCTGGAAATATGTAACATTCCAATAAAAATATGTAAATTCCCGTATTTCAATATATCGCTAGTGATATCCCTTTCATACAATACATACGGACATGAATATCATTGGCTATTATATGTATTAGTGTATGTATTATACTCCTGATATCAGTCACAGTAATACTATCGTATAATAATTACAACACTGTGACTCGCGCATTTTCCACGTTGAGTGATTTGAAAATTGTTAGTTGATCCAGGTCTAAAATTGTCAGGATTTGGAGGATTCCTACCTTTCTTTCTCAAAAGCATCATAGTGATAACTTTCCTTTCAATGATAGGAGAGAAACAAAGCTTTGAGATACTATTCATGGCCCGTATGATGATATAAACTACGGTTGTATTTTGGATGTCCTGAAGCCCTGTAAAATTTATGGAATTCATGGAATTTAGTAAGAAGCTTGAATTTTTGAAATTAAAAAAAACTTGTGAAAGAAAAATGCAGTAGTGGTCTTCTGCTATTACATAGTTTTTGCTTCGTGAGCTTTTAAATGTCAAATTGAACTTTATGTGACCTTTTTCCATGTGAGTATAAAGGGGTATATCCCAAATTGAATGGTATCACTTCACGTAGACGGAGTATTCTGAGTTACAAGTTGGAAGAAGAACGATAGCACTTGGGATATGACTGCCAGCAAGTGTTTAGCTCAAAATAATATTCAGCCCTAAACGTATGAGGATAATTGCAGATCTTTCATCCATATAACATAGTACGATAAGATATCCCTCAATAAGTCAAGTTATTTATAGAAATTTCATTTCAGATTTGCAATAAAACATATTTTTTTCTTCTCTCTTGGGAGTGTGATTGGTAGGAAGTAGTTTGTCTACCTATGAAGAGCAAGCTAGAAGTATCTTTTTTTGGCTAAATAGGCCTTCCACTTCTTCAAATTTAAAATTAATTCTACAATCTATAACATAAATATAGAAGTCTGAAGTTATTTATAGAAATTTGCTTTCAGATATGCAACAAGAGACTTTATTGTATCTATCTAGCATTTGATAGGTGAGAAAATATTGAGTTGAAGATTAGCTGACGGTCTATCTTTTGACATGTGGATTCAGATATGCAACATAGTGCTATTGCATTTTAATATAAAACCTGATAGGTGAGAGATAGTGAGCTGAAAGTTTACTTTACGTCTATTTTTGACAGACGAATCCAGACTTGTAACAGCAGACTGTAATAGTGTTGCTCAGAACTTGATAGGTGCAAGATGGTGAGCTAATAGTTAGCTGTCTGTCTACTTTTGACAGGTGGATCCAGATATGCAACATACTATTATTTTTTTTCTATTGGTGTGTGATAGGCCAGATTTATTGAGTTTAAGTTGGTCGACTACCTAATTTTCTGACAGGTGGACCCAGACATGCAGCAAAACTGTTATAATCGATTCTGTAATTTGATAGGTGCAATATTGGACAAGAAATTAGTCGACTTTCTATTTTTTTGACAGGGGGCCAGATATGCAACAGGATACTAATCTTGTCTCTACTTGAAGTCTAATAGGCCAGAGATATTGGGCTATAGTTAGCTGGCTGTCTAATTTCTGACAGTTAGATTCAGATATGTAACAAAAGACCGTAATGATTCAATTTGAAATTTGATAGGTGGAGGATAGTGAACGGGGAAGTTAGTTGACTTTCAAATTTTGACAGGTGGACTCGATGTGCAACAAAATGCCTTTTTGTCTTTACCTGAAGTTTGATAGGCCAGATATGGCGAGCTAGAAATAGAGTAGGAAGTTAGTTGGCTCTCTAATCTTTTGACAGGTGGATTCAGACATGCAACGAAATGGACAAGAAATTTGCTAAAATAAGTGTGATTGTTGCGAAGTAGACGATCAGAACAGCAATCAAGTTCTACTATGAGTTTCTTTCTTCTAAGACTCCTTTCAGACACATAAAAATTCTTCAATCGCTCCATTATAGTGAGGACATGTGTCAATTATTTTCGAAATTTCGTCCAGATTACTCCTGTCATTAGTCCCTCGAGTCTTGAAGAAATGTCTGATAAGACAACCAGCAGACGTGAATATCGCATACACTGATGTTTGAATTAATTTCTTGAGAACATTCATACCTGATGACGGCAACGCATCTTGCATCATCGCAATCTTGCTTGACTCAGCGACAGAATTATTGCCCTAGGCATCTCAGTGGACCCGCTTAAAATTAGCGAAAGTTAAACGTCTACCCAGCGAGCTTAGGTATGAACATCTTACGATAGGATCTTGGCTACGGTAGCTAGCGTCTCTTTTCATCTAGTAAGCTAGTAATAGAGGTTTGATCATTACGATTGTTTGAGGCATTTGGCCTCGTGGAGACGATCGAAATCGTTTAAATCATCTATCGAAGTTTGAAACATGCTTGCATCATCGAGCATTGAAAACTTTCATATGTAGTGAATTAATATGCTCCTGTTGTATTAATTTACCCATGCATAGGTTGTGAGGGATATATCCAAGTGTATCTAACGTTCGTCATTCAAAGTAGAGGGGTTATTACCCAATCATGGATGTATTGTGTTAGTACCGATATCATGAAATCTTCCTTAAAAGAATCTACACCGCATCAAGCTCAGCTCGTCGATGCAAAAACTTTCATTTATAGTAATCAACCTAAATGATTCGTGCTTATTCGCTTTTAGCTAGTGAATGGACTGAAACCATTCACGTCGAATCATTTCTCATCTTCCATGCATCAATTATGTCATAAAACGGTTGGTTTATTCTTGTCATGACGACCTAAACTACGTTATACTGTATCACTTTAATGGCGATCAAAACTCTATCGTGCGATCGATCTCATCCAGATATGCAACACATCGAACTCAATCGTGTCATGAATCTGTTATATCTTTTCCAGATATGCAACAGGAGGGAGTCAGTCACGTTTTTTTTGAACAGATCAAGATCCTGACTCAGGTTTCTTATGTAAATGGGCGAACCCAGAATTTCAGATCATATTTTCAGGATAGTCTGCGATGTACGCTGCGAGGCCCAATGTAATGTGAAGAGTAAGGTCTTTTTTAGATCAAGCGATGTTGAGGGAATAGTCCGTGTAATTGATATGCCTTGCTTCGCTCCTCTCCATGTTGGATATCATTCATATATGCAGCGTGTGAAGCTCAAGTCATAATCAATTGCACGGGTAACTCAGCGGCTCCATAAATAGAAAGCCTTATTTAGACATGTAATGTAAGTCATTCAAATCACACGCATAAAGTCCGGTATATTTAGTTTCCAACGAAGTGTTAATTAACAGGTGGAAAGAATTTCTGAGCAAGTTTAGAAGTTCTATAAATAGAGATCCACTTCTCAGATATGCTACATGAGGAGTTCAGATTAAACTCCAGGTAGAGGGATGAAAATAGTTTGAGGTAACTGAGATGGCAATCAGTGGCTGGATCGTCTTTCTACACAGGTCATGGTGGGCATACTACACATTGCTTCATTGTGCTGAGTATACAGAGGTAACGATCACGTAAATAAGCTCAATACTATTCTCTATCATAGATTATTCTTCTCAATCGTCTAAGTCGCATATCCTACTTTTGGGCCACCCCCCTTTTGGGCCACCCTTTTACACCAAAACTAGCCATTTTGATATATCAATATCTTCTTCAAAACTAGA
>PQXJ01000486.1:0-27212 GCA_004786225.1 Botryotinia narcissicola | reverse complement strand
AAAATAAAAATAAAACAAAACAAAATAGATATTTATATATATACAAAGATAACAAAATCCAATCCAATCCAATCAATACCCCAAACTACTTCCACAGCGCCCACAAAAGGCACTCGCAGACCAGATAAAAGAATGAAAAAACTTGAGACACTAGGACTCCGATAGAAATATTTCCTTGCCAGTTCTCAGATCTTTCAGGGAAAGGAAAGATACGGAGACGCGATGGATTCGAGAATCCAACTCATCATCTCTACAGTAACACAGCTCAATCAACGCTGGGAAAATGGAAGCGAAGGTGCTACGATCATCGTAATGCATTGCAATGCAATGATCGATCGGAATGATATGGAAGGTGGGATTGATATATTTCGTTATTGAGTGAGTAAAGAGGTCATCGGGATCTGATTCATAGGAAAGGTATGTGTTCTTGATTTGATATTTATGAAGGAATAGTTTTGGGGGAGAAGGGAAAAAAGGAAGAGGAAATAAACACTTCAGCACAATACCCAAGAACCAACAGATTCGGATAATCGTAAGATGTATACTTACAAATTCCTATTCTTTAACGCTCTGTGATTGTATTCCCATGAAGCACGCGCGAAATATCTGGTAATAGCGTTCTTGGGGATGTTTTGATTGCTCGCAAGTAATTGTGAGATGGAATTATATTTCAAAGAATCAGCTGAGAACTCCCGCTCTTTTTTGTGCCCCCCCCTTTCCTGATTGAAAACAAGTTATAGAGTACAGACAGAGTACATCGGACATCTACGGAAAACCCGTCATATTTACACAAGCTAATTCCATATTCCATCTACCGCGCATTTCATATTTCATACTGAGGATTTCATTGTGAGGATAGCTAAATACCTATATGATGTTCAAAATTCATCGATTCATTCATTCATCGTATCATAAATTAAGATCGATTAATCTAATGGAAATAGAGTACATACTACCTACCCACGCAGATAAGTATTTCCCCTGACATGACCTTCAAGCAGACTTGATCATTCCGCCTGAGAACCCTCAATGTATTATGTTCTGCTAATGACTGGTCCATTCAGCTTCCCCTCCCCCTACCTCTCACCCTCCCCCTCCCACCAAATCACTTTCCCCATTCCAATTCCACCCCGCTCTTCATCCTCGTCCATCCACTCCCCCGCACTTCCCCACCTTCCTAAAATTACAAAAATCCAAAAAACTCCTATTATCAAAAATTTCCACACTCAATTATCAGTACGCCTTCCATTCATCCAGATATCTTTCGCATCGAATCAAAACCAGAAATCAAAATCACAAAAAACATAAATCCTACCAGCCATCCCAATCCCATCCATGCAATGCAGTGTCATTTGCTCATCAATCATTGCTCATCCATACTCCAAATGCGCTATCCCATTTATCCATCCACCCGTCCATCCATCCTTTCACGTACTTCACCACAAACTCAAAGTTTCGTGCTTCCCTCCCTAATATGATCGCTTAACCGTCTTCCAATACTAGCACCACCGGAACTTGGTCCTGCCCCACCATTACTATCATCCGGACTATTGGCACCACCTCCACTACTACTACCTGCGCCATTACCGAAGCTGCGTCGCTGACCTTCTCCTCTGCGAACATTCAAAAGCCAACGAACATACATATTGAGTGTGCTTATTGTATTGCGAAGTTCGACGATTTGATCTTTTAATGGAATAGTTTCATTCAAAAGCATAACGCTTTGACGAGCTTCCATTTCGGCGATACTCGCAGTAAGAGCATTAATTCTGCTCTGTTGAGACTCAACAACTGAGAGAAGATAAGTATTAGGTGTTTCGTAGGAATCGTCCGTCATTGATAATCCTGCAAGAGAAGGTGCCGTCGCATCGGCTCGGTCGAAATTTCCATTGTCACTAATACAATTCTCGAGATGCTTAATCTTCCGCTCAAATCGATCAATCTTTTCACTCTTGACTTTATTATCGGCTTGCATTTTTGCTGCCCATGGACCCAATCTCCTGAGCTCGCACTTGTCTTTATGATCATCAATGTCCTTTCTCTTACACTCATGATCGCAACCAAACTCTGACCATTGACATTGCACAGTGCCTTCTGGACATTGATCAATATGTTCTGACTCTTTGATGCGTAAGATCTCTCCTCCACATTGACCGCAATTGACATGACGGAACGTGCATTTAGACTCGCAATGTTCCTCCATATCCTTTGCCTGCACAGTCTCATCACAGTAAGGACAGGAAGAATCATAATGAAGACAACCCTTTGGTTGATGGAGTCTCTTGATAAGTTGTTTGCAATCAGGATCCAAACACGCGATTCCAACTTCCTTGCAATGAATAGCGAGATGATTGCGAAGTTTCGATCGTTGGAGATGAGTTTCGCAACTTGGGCAAACAATCATCAAATCGTTGACTTGTTGAACGATAATTCTATTCGATTGACGAAGTGGATCATTGCGTGAAATTGGATAACGGTCCATAGGACATTTTTCCGTAACAGCCAAAGCTTGAGTAATACATTCTCTACAGAAAGTATGGTCGCAATTAATGGTGACTGGATCAACCAATGGAACACGACAAATTGGACATATGAGATTTTGGTCGGGAGTATTTACGTAGTCAACCGCACGATAATCTATAGTATCTTCATCGCGTCGATCTCTTTCTTCTTCTCCAATGACTTCCATAATTCCTCGATCTAGTAAAGTTGGACGACGAGATCGTGAATAGTAGGAGTTTTCGGGTGAAGAATGAATGCTAGAAGCCGGGGTATTATTTGGAACGTGAAGGACTGGTTGTGTAACTTCCGATTGAGGTGGATAGTAAGCAAAGCCAATGTGAGTTGTAGCAGGATCGTAACCTTCAAAAATGAAGATATTGTTGGGCGGCGTGTTTGGTCGAGAAATGTGTGAGACAGGTGTAGCAGCTCCATTTGTTGGAGTATTCGGTGGAGGCATGTTGACTCAGCTATGGAGACGACCAAATGAATTAATTGATCAATCGAGAATTAATCAAAATGCAACGCAAATCTCTATTAAACTTTTAAAGTATTGTGGATGAAGTCGAAGCCAGGAAGGTAAGATTCCTTTGGAAATGAAAGCATTAAGAAAAGTTATCTTTGATCTTTAGTTGACAGACAGTGATAATGACAGAAATATTGGGCCACGTGAGTTATTGATTACAGAGTATTGTGCTTTTGAAATAAGGCCTTGGTTAAGGACACGAATGAGAAGAGAAGGGAAGAGAAGAAGTATTGCAAAGGCAAAGATATTTGTTTATGACAAATGCCGATATCACCTTTTGAATAGACGTACGTGAAAGCGGTTGGTGAGAACCTCTTATCACAGTTCGTTATTGTTATTGTTGTCGTGGTTTATGGTTTTGGTTATGGTTATGATTATGCCTATGCTGGTGGTGGTGGTGGTTGAGATGTCTTTGGCTTCATAAGATGCGAATTTGCGTCTATGGTCTCAACATCAACCCTACAATCTCTCACGTGGTCAATATGGTAACCTTTCGGTAACCTCTTCGGATCGGATATACTATCATGGGCAGAGAAGGAAACCTTGGGCTACCATTTATCATGTTTGATGAGACCATAAGACTGGCCAAGTAATCCAATCCCATGAAAACGTTGGCTTACAATTTACCCAGACCATTAAAGTATTGCAAGCCAGACAAACGTCAGTTATACCAATAAATATAATAACAATCGAATGATTCAACATAACCCTTCTTTTCAATTCAATATCTGATACTTTCACTACCATTGCTTCCTCTTGATCTCATCCTCAATTCCTACACTCTGCGGCTTTCCGGAGCTCGTATATCTTGATACTATCTATGTTGCGATCATGTCTACCAATCCCAATCAATACTTTCTACTTGCGGATCATATAAAATTATCATTACTGGAAAGACAACGTGCTATTTCCCTGAATTTTGAACCTACATCCCAAGATGGTCATATTTCACGGTCGTTGGAATCTTTGTGGGAAGGTTTGGAGAATATAACGAATGAAAGGATACGATTGGAAGAAGCAGGAGAGACATCGTATGTTAGATCTATCTCTTGAATGGCGTATCAGATTATTCCGGCAATTTCCCTTCATATAAGTCCATCTCGGGGCTACTTTCGCGCATCACATATCTCTTGCGCAGCGCATTATATATTTCAATTTCGCATAACTAACGTTCAGCTAGTCAATCCCTTACCCTCCAAGAAACCGAACACACCCTGCGAACACAATATGACGACCTAGCCTCTCAATTTCTCGGTCATCCTACCGCCAGTACTTCATCCACTCTCTCACACCCCAATGACCCCTCCCTCTCCAACGATTTTGCCCGAGCAACCGAACGTCCCCGCGTAGGATCCTCCTCCTCCTTCCTTAAGAAATCTCTCCGCAATTCCGCCGTTGCTCCATCCCCAAAATCTGTTCGATTCAGCGACTCTCCTTCCATCCAAGAAGCGTCCGATCCCGCCCGCGCCGCACTCTTTCCTTACCGCGATGACCCCTCCGGTCCCCCAGATCAAAGCCATCTCGACAACCAACAAATACACGCCTATCATTCTCAAGTGCTCGCTGAACAAGATGAGGCGCTTGAAAGACTTGGAGAGAGTATTGGCCGACAGAGAGAACTGAGTATACAAATCGGTGATGAGCTAGATGAACATGTACAGATGTTAGATGAAGTGGATAGACATGTGGATCGTCATCAGAGTAGACTGGATAAAGCGCGAAAGAATTTGGGGATCGTGGCAAGGAAAGCGAAGGATAATATGCAGATGACGATTATTTTGATTTTGATCATTATATTAGTCTTGTTAATCATTATTTTAAAGTAGATTCCGAATATGAATGTCGGTAGGGCGGAGGAAAGACGGTCTCGGCATTGAATAAACTTCAAACTTTGACAGGCAGACTATGGGAGGCAACGTGATGATTACAGAGGCGCAGGAATTTGAGTAAGGAGTACAGGTGAAAGCATGGGTGAGTGGAAACAGAAAAGAAGGACAAGTTCTCTGTAAAAACGTTCACTTTGTCCCTCATGAAATCTCATCAACAACTAGCTTAGCGTGGATTGGATTGGATTGGATGGCTACCCATCTTCCTATCTACAACAGAGATATCCATCCATCCACATCCATCTTAGGAAAATCTTCACTTGAAATTTGGAGCTGGGGCGTTGATTGATAACTAGCCTAACCTAGCAAGATTTCAATCAATATATATATATACATTTTCTCTACATACATACACCCATCTCATAATCCTGATTCTTCCACTTACTAACCTAACTTGAGACGTTCATGTTGATTTCTATATACTAGGTATATTATATGTTATATGAACATTTTTGTAGAAAATATGTATGAGATGAGGCATGATGGTATGCAATATTTATATAATGACTCTGTGATGATTACCTAGATAGCTCGTTGCGAGTTTGTGTACTATGTATTTTTGGTGGTATTTGGTGAAATCCTCTTATATACTTTTTGACTTTTTACCCCTTTCTTCTTCTTCATCTGCTCCTTCTCCTCCCCTCCCCCATTCCAATACTCTCAATACTATTACTAATTTCAACACCAGCACCAATATCAATACCGACCCTGAAACCTACCAAATACACATCATATATCATATACCGACCCTCTCTATCACTTACCTTCTCACAGCCCATCCACCTCCTTCCATCTAATCCTCATCCCCATAAATCTCCTCCAGATTGCCCTAAACCTACCACACCTCTTCCAATAAACGCAAACTCCTCTTATCCCAATAACTCACTCATTCACTTACTCATTTACCCCCTCCTCCTTCCCAATCCATACATACATACATATACATACCTATTTCAATCCCTCCAGTATCTCGAACTTCCATCACACACATTCATTAACGGCATCACACACATCCCAATATATTCCCGACCTGTTCATCATCACGTCACATCACATCACGTCGCCTCATTCACACACTCAAATCATCATACCATATATATGCATGGGCAGGTAAGATTCTCCATTCTGAATTTTCCCACAAACAACTACATACAGACATATGTATTGTTCCGAGTTGTGCTTCATCACCATGATACAGAACCCCAACGCAATATGCACAAATCTAGGACACCATTCTACTATTCCCCTTGCTCCTGTCACTCCATCCACTTCCATGCGCATACAGAATCAGTATACCACATCTAGTTTGCAATGTATACCTGCAAATATATCATAAACCCTACCATCCATAGGTATATCTCCATTCCCTAGAACGCCGAGTTGTGAATAACAAATGAGAAAAATGTGAATTTAAACGCCAGTTTATGCAGATCTGTTATCTTGACGCTAATAAAGGAAAGACAATGTGGTATGTTTCTAAAGATGCTGCCCGGCAACAGTGGTATCAAATGGTGGAATGTGGAAAGGCCGTTAGGGTAATGGTGTGTAAGACATAAAAACCGAAACATGAAAACGATTTGCGGATTTTAATTTGTTGTTATTTGAGTACAGACCTGAGCCTGATTGATATAATCGATTATTGATTTCGGTCATTTTTAGATAACAGGATATTGTTACTGTGGAACCGATCCCTTGCTAGAACCCCTTCAACTGAATCCTGCGGGATATAATATGTGAAAATCAAAATGCGACGCGGACACAAAGTAGTGTGTCAAGTAAGCTGAGCATGTCGAGCGCTTCTAATTTAAGGCCATAGTCTTTTTGGCTTGTTCGTAGACGACGTATGTGATACTGACAGCAGGTACGACCTTGAATAGATTAGGCGCAAGACCCTTGTACAAACCACGGAATCCTTCATTTTTAAGAGTCTTCTGTGCAACATCCACAATGCCAGTATAGGTTGGAGGGTGTAGGACTGTGCCTTGAGCTTGTAATCGGGTACGGAGGAGATTGATTGGATAGACAATGCTTGCGCCGAATGCTCCCGAAAATGCGCCAATGGCGCCTGTGGCAAACGGTCCTGGCAGGGCATCTGCTTCACTATATTCATAGCGCTTCATATTTCGACGTGCCACGTATCCCTTCAAAGTTTCAAACGTAGCAAGATTAATAGCGGAATAGGGGAACATGCCAACCAACCCCATTGTCAAACCTCTGTATGCGAATGGAATTCCACCTTGTTTATACATTTGTTTCGCAGTGGCGGCAATAAGGGCATTTCCACGAAGGCCACCAGCAACAGTTTCACATTGCATTCTAGACACGAATAAGTTCAATATTCAGATTACAAGGGATAAGAAGGGCATCTCACCGGAACTTTAAGGTATCAATCGGATAGACAACCAATCTGCGATCAAGGATTAGTAGCTATTTTATGTGACTTGAATACAAGTACATACTGAGACATTATTCCAGCGAAACCACCAGCAACAAACTTTGAATAAGGGTTAATCTTCTTGGAATTACCATGCCCCTCCAATTGAGCCATGTGTTTTTTCGCAGCTTCAAAGGAGCCAAATTTGATAGCACTTTCAGGCATAACTTTAAGGACATTTAAGCCATTACCTATTCATTTGTCAGTTTGTGGTAAGAACATTTTAGGATAAACTCACCAGCGAATAAGCTACGCATACCGCCTACTTTCCAAAGCTCCTTGATAGCAAGGATTATAGGCTGTCCAGCCATTTTAACAGCTGCGGCCGGGTTTCCCTGCTTCGCAGCTTCGAGAGGTGCACTTTTTGCAGAGACATTGGCGATGAGGTAAACTTTCAATCGATCTATGGGAGCTGTTGCTGTACGAGAGAAAATCCCGGCGATAGCACCCGCCGCGAAGTAGCCTGGATCAGGTAATATCTCCGTCAGTCTTGATCTCTCTGATGACTCTAACTTTTTAGGAACTTCGTCGGTTATCTCTGGCCGACGTCTCCTTATAACATTGGCCATGTTTTCAGTACGTGGATGAAGTGGGTCGACAATGTGGTCATATACATCATCAACAGAGTCAATAGAATTGATCGCTTGTACATTTGTGATGGCCATGTTTGCGGTTTGGTTGTGAGAAGAAGTGGGTGAAGGTGCTTCTTCAATTTTAATTGTAGGAGTTCGGCCACGATGCGATTCTGCGATACTAATAACTGCCCCAATAAGAAGCTTAAGAAAATTTGTTTTGGTACCTAAGCCTTCGAGTGTGTCTTCTCGAATTGAAGTATCGCCCTCGGCGTTCACAGCTACTGCAGACTGATAATATGATAGTACGGCCTTCAAAGGTTGGGTAGAAGCTGTAGTGGGTAAAAATAGCAAGAAGTTTCTAAAAACAATATCAATTAGGACAAATTAACTTTCAGAGGAGTCAATGATTTTGAAGTTTAGAAAATATATGGTCATAGTATGGCTACCAGTACTGAGTAGTTTCAACGGTTCGCCGGGGTTTTTAGCGGCTGCATAGCAACCATACAGAATGAAACTTTGGTAAGGGATCAACATCATCTGGTATGGTTCATTCACTCGACATAAGAGAAGTGACAGTACTAACCTCCATTCATCGAATGTTATGAATCCCTTGAAGTAAAGTTAGAAAATGGTCAATGGTAGATTCTCAAGACGGTAATTTTGGTACAAACATCGTGATTCATATCAACCTCTTCGAAGAATAGGTCTAATTTAGATTTCGAAATAGTAAGTCCAGCTTTCTTGAATGCAACTTGCAATTCATCTTTATCCAATCTATTATCATGATCCCTATCAATGCCTTGGAAGAGGACGAATAACTCTTTTTCGGTTTTCTCGACGAAAGTTCGAAATTCTGGAGGATGAAAGAATTAGTAAGGATGTATGAAGCTGCAAGCCGACGGAGTGATGTTGCTTGTAGATTTTCTTGGAAGTCCATACCATCATATTGAATAACTTCATCTCCATTTTTATCCATAGCCTTTACTGCATCTCTTAGCATATCACCGGCATTCTTTAATGGGTGATCGATCTTCCGCAGCCCCTTTTGAAGCTCTTGCAAATTAATCTCGCCTTTCTGGTTTGTATCTAGTTTTCTCCATAACTGCTCAACCCTCTCGTCGCGAGCATTTTGTGTTTCTGCTACTGCGGCTACTTTTGATAGCTTCATGATATCTTTGTTAAGTTGCGGCCGTGGGGTTATGATTTCGCAATCATATCGTATAGTAATTGATTAATGAACTGATCCAAATTCGAGGATATGGGGTTATCATCGATGCGAACGTGCGAGCATATTCTTCTTCGACTTTCATACCATATCAAAGTTTTAATGCGAAGTGAGGCAGCATAGGAGTGAAGTTTCAATAATAATTCAGAGCGCAAACTTCCAAGATTCCGTCAAAAGATTAAGCTTGACCAATGAGAAATGCTTGATTGGTTGTATTACACTACCGTAGTGGGGGCAGGGTTCCCGATGTAGATCCTTAATCATTGACAGTCAGCCTTGTCAGCCTTGGAGCTATCGTAAGTCTCGGCCTCGTGAGAGTTGTATTCTCATCCTCATTCATATCCGAAATTTCAGTGAACGGGCGGTTTTCCATTCTTCGTCGATCAAGATACATTCGTGAAGGATTATCTTTAAAGAAAGTGAACAAATTGTGATTTCTGTAGATTTAAGTGAGTTTTGGGATAGGTTAGTGCCTCTTCTTTGACTCTTTTGGAGATATCAAGTTCGAAGTATCAGCAGAGAAACCGTCTTGCCTTCGAGCTATCTGCGATGGCTGCCAATTACTGGGAAGTAAGTTCCATTTGTTGAAGAATCATCCTTAGGATAGAAGCTAATCTTTCAATAGTCGAGTCAACGAAAACACTGGCAATTCACACGAGAATAATTGGAGGTTTTACGATCCAAACTTGAAGATGAAGATCAAGCTCTGGTACAAGCATATCCTCTGCCACAACTCAGACACTTGAGTATATATTTTAATCAACGTATGGACCGTTGCAGATAATTTGGAGGGATAAATGATTGATGTTTCAATGCAGAAATGACTCGACTTGGAAAACGTCTCGGTGTGCGACAGCAAGCAATGGCTACGGCACAATTGTACATTCGTCGATTTTACTCAAAGGTCGAAATTCTGAAAACGAACCCATATTTAGTTCTGGCAACAGCAGTATATTTGGCATGTAAAATGGAAGAATGTCCACATCACATCAGGCTCGTGGTTAGTGAAGGTAGAGGTTTATGGCCTTGTATGTTTCCTAGTACCTTTAATCGTGGACATTACAATCACCGAACTCGCTAACGACGATAATAGAATATTTCAGTAATGATACTTCGAGGCTTGGGGAATGTGAATTCTTTTTGATTTCCGAAATGAGTTCACAAATGATTGTCCATCATCCTTATAGGATTTTGACTGCTCTTCAAGGGACTTTCTCCCTCACAGCAGAAGAATCCAATCTTGCTTGGTCTATTGTAAATGATCATTACATGACGGATTTACCTCTATTTTACGCACCACATACCATTGCTATTATGGCTATTCTTCTAGCGCTCGTACTTCGCCCAAATACGACTGGAATTCAATCTGCTAGTGGTTCCTCGGCTAGCAATATTGCAAGTGCCGCACAAGCTGCATTAACGACAGCTGGTCAAGCGAAAGGCGGAACTCCTGAGAGACAAGGAGGAAGAACGAAAGTACAAAAATTAGCAAGTTGGCTTGCTGAAAGTACTATTGACGTCGAAGCGATTGTTGATTGCACGCAAGATATGATATCATTTTATGAAGCTCAAGAGCACTACAATGAAAAGCTTACAAGGGAACAAATAAATCGATTTATTAAAGCTCGAGGTTTGGATAAGTGAATCAGATTTATGAGATAGGATGCGAAATTGATGAGATTTCGAAGCGTTTCAGTCGCATGCATTGGAAAGATCCTATTTGATGAAGCAAAGGGAAGATGGGAGTGGATGTTACACACAGTCCGAAATATGAAGCCTCTCTGAATTCGAACTAGAGCAACAAAAATCCTCTCCTTGTTGGCAGCGTGGAAACAGAAAAATGTGGAATTTCATCCCGGCAAGTACCCAAGCAATCTTCGAAGTAGTCATTCCGATATACACAGAGGAAAGAATCGTAGCCAAAATCAAATGCTATGGAGACGAGAAGACCTATCATCAGCTGTTTGGACAAGCTTGATCTGACCACATTGCATGTCATAGCATATCCATTACAGCCACCCTAGCAATATTCAAATTTTGCTCCAAATTCCACTTGACCATTCTGGTAACTGGATATTGAGCAGTTTATTGGCCACTTGCTGGATAGATCTCCATATCATGAGATTTCCATGTCGCAAACATCACATTCGATCTCAATATCGACACGTGTCTCGAAATTTGGGGGAAGAATATAGTATACTAGGATTCGATTTGAATGTTTTCGAAGACATTCACAATGTGTTTTGTATGACGTGGCGGGGATACCAGGTGATTGGTCTAAGGTGTTGAAGATGCGGAGACTGGAGAGAGGAGATAGAAATTATAATACAATATTCATGAAATACTTGGGAATACATTTGCGTGTTGTTATTTTGTATGTATGTATGTATGTATGTATGTATACCCAAATAGCATTGTGAGAATTTCGTCAAGTGAGGATAACCTCGCATATCGTGTGGTTGATGACTCTTCATTCTGTAGTGTAATAGCTGCTCGTTTATACTTACTGGTGACTCCTTTTTTACCTCGCTTTTTTATCCTCGTGATCGGAGGGTTTGGACTTGGGCTTGTGCTTGAACTTGAGCTTGAGCTTGTTCTAAACTTACTTGGGTAGGTAGGTATCTAAGATTCTTCGCATGTGGTATTGTATTATAGTATACCTAAGTGTATCTATAGATACCTAGGTAGAGTGTGTAGAGATTGTATGTGTGTATGTTGGGATGAGTCGGGATGGAATGGTGTTCGTATAGTCTGCGTAAAGTTATATATACGAATGCGTATAGCAAGCATACCCCCATCCATACTCATTCGTATCTCGACATGCTGTTTAGTTTTCAGTTAATGGATATCCCTTTCCTTGCGCTCCTCCTCTCCTCTCCTTCCTTTCCTCACCTCCCAGTCCTCTGAACCCTTTGAACCCTTTGAAGAAACGAAACCGAAACGAAACGGAACGAAACGGAGTGAAAATGAAAATGAACGAGTAATGCGTACTGGGTAATGGGTAATGCGTAACGCACACTTGAGTAATAAGAAATACCTAGTAGGTAGGTGAAATGGCGGGGTAGATGCTAAACATACTCATGCTATTTCGTACACTATGCATACTATCCTATCCTATCCTGTTGTAACATAATATAAAATACTATGCTATGCTATATTATACTATAGGTATGGAATACTAAAACTAAAGATGAAGTATTAAAAAGTAAAAAAGTAAATATTAGATACTAAATATTAGAATATGGAGTATAAGTTAAGTAGGTGGGTGAGCATATCTCCTTCTATTTACTAACTACTCATCTATATACCTACGAGGTATTTATCATGATTATGATTCCTAGAAAGCGATATTTGTGAATGATATCTCCTCTCTCCCCCTCGCCCCTCTCACAAACCAACTCAACCCCCGCCCCCCAAAGAAACAAATGAACCCCTAGAATCTAGAATCCAAGGAAAAAGAAAGGAAAAAAGCCTCCTCAAATCCATATCTATATCTAATGCGCTTATACGCACGGATAGAATCGATATCATACTATCCTATCCCATTTTGTATCGACCTATCTTATATTCTATATTTTACATCTATCTATCGCATAGTATGATATTGTATAGTATTATATTGTTTAAATGTAATATAATGTAATATAACATCAAGTCCAGTCCCTAAAGACAACACAACACGGCACAGTCTTCCATCCATCCATCCATCCATCCATCAATTCAGAACCACCTAGCGTATTCCGTTAGGGATGGTGGTCTGGAATTAGAAGGGATATGTATATCAAAATCACACTAGTCTGTGGAGGTGTATATAATCAAAAAAGGGGGATATGTGGGTGGTGCTAGCATTATATTACGATGTACTGGACTAGTAATAGTAGACTTGAATGTTTGAATATCATCATACCTAGTATATAAAACAAACTCTTCAACTCTCAACTCTCAACTCTCAACTCTCAATTCTCAACTCTCAGCTCTCGAGGAACATAAAATTCCTTTATTATCACCTAGACACACACAATCAGATCTAGTATCTACCTAGTATCTATCTACCATATCTATCTCCAAATTATATCATATTCTCCACGTATTTCTCCATTCTCTTTTCCCTTCTCTGCGGTGTAGTGCATTTCCGCTTCCCATTGTATACGCAGTTCATCTCTTACCTGCATAGATATATATCTACGCAGTTCATCTCTTACTTATTATATAGATACGGGAATACATACCTCTATTAATATATCGTAGAACTTGGAGTTTTCTATTTCTATTTTTATTTTAATTTAAATATCAAATATCACATATCACATGTCCAGGTCCCTATCTAAACCCGCAGACCCCCTCTCAAGAAAGACATCTCATCTCATCTTCATCAAAGAAATAAAGATCTCTCGAAATCAAGGGTGCGCAGGGTGCAGGGAGGGTAGGCTCGTCGGTTACGCTTTCCAAGCCCAATCCATCATCTTATTACCTACCCTACGAGCCTACCCAGTAATCACCAATACGCGCGACTCCGAACCAGACCGTTAGAATGGTGGCATCACTCTGGACGAAAAAAACGGCATATCAATCCTACCAAAATTGTGATTTTTTTTTTTCAACCCCTTATGATTTCAAAATTTAATAACAATTTGATAAAATAAATTAAAATCGATAAATTGAAGGTATATTATAATTTATAAGTTCCTAAATTATTATTTCTAATTCAAAATCAAAATATTGATTTTGGATTTAAAAAAGAATCTTGGAAATGGTGCTGTTTTTTTGGTGAGGCCCGTTTTTTGCTTCCAGAGTGAGGGTGGGTAGCATCGCACATATCTTATCATACATATCTCACTATCTACATCTACCCTTCTCAATCAATTAATCAATCAATCAACAAAAGAAAGTATAAACAAATACAGTTGATATGGTATACGCTACTCCGTACTCCGTATATGAAACGGATATGGATATCCCCCCTCCTCTCTTGGAAAAAGAAATGAAAGGAAATGAGTGTGCGTGTGCGTGTGCGTAGTGGATGGGGGGATGGATGGGAGTGCGAGTGCGAGTGCGAGGAATTGTGTTTGTGGTGTGGTTTTTGTGGTGTGGTTTTTGTGTTTAGTAGGTAGGTATAGGTATCATGGATAGTTTACTTACTATGTACTTGCTGTATATGTACTAACTACCTAGGTAGGTATATCCGATACTATACTGAAAACAGGTAGAGTAGAGAATTATAATATAATCTGATAGAGATGATGGATAGATGTGATTATAATTATCAGAGTCCTTTTCCTCTATTTCATCGTATAGATACCTACCTCCCTACCTATAGCATATATCAAGAACCGTGAGAATAGTATAGTACATACATACATACATACATATATACATATATACATATATACATACATACATATATATATATATCTAGGTATCTATGAAATGTTACCTGTGATTAAATATATAAATTTCACAAAACCGAAATAACAATTGGAAGTTCAAGAGAAAGAGAGAGAGAGAGAGAGAGAGGAAAATAATCGTTTATTATTTATTTATCAAGAAACCTATCGGTATCTCTCTTCACCCCATCAGTTCGTTCATCAGTATACCATACCATACAATACCATACCATACAATACCATACAATACCATACAATACCATACAATACCATACAATACCATACAATACCATACAATACCATACAATACCATACGCAAAATCCGTACCGATATGTGGTGGATGAAGATAGAAAAGTTGAAACGTCTTGTGTATGATCCATTTGTATGATATAGTGCGGAATTCAAGGAGTACATTGATATCGATACTGGGATACCGGGAATCGAGAATCTGTATGGAGTTTGATGAAGAGAAGGATTAAGAGGCTGCTTACTTACTTACATTACATTACATTACATGCGGAGTACATCGGTATCTATCTGTATGTATGGACGGTAGGTAGGTATTTATCTACTTTTGAATGGTATTTGTACTTATACAGGTATTACTCGCTTTTCATTGGTATACGCGGGAAGACGGGTTGGATGCATTTCGCATTTTGCATGATTAGGTTAACCTTAACGCTGTGGCGCTGAGGGCGGGTAATTGTAATTGTTCATTCATGGCCCGTTGATATGCTGAAATTTCTTATTTTGGGTGTGTGTGGTGCAGGTGTCCAATCATTTATTCATTTAAGGGCTATGGGGATGGATACTCACTGTTACAATCTACCATCTATCTAGTCATTATTTATCGCATTGGGGTTGAGTAGTTTCGTAGTGTAGTGTTGTAGTGTAGTCTCGCAGTATAGTGTCATAGTATCGTCTCGTAGCATAGTCTCATAGTATAATAAGTAGGTATTGTAAATTGAGTAGTGCGATGCACTGCAGTGCTGTGCATACAGATATATATATAGATATAGATGTATAGATACGCATCTACAGTAGGACTGGGAGTCTGGGACGGAGAACAGGAGTGTGTATGTGTGTGAGTGATATGATCCTAGATTGTTCCAGATTCTAAGCATTTGTATTTGTATTTGTTCTTTGCTTGGTCTTGGCTTGTTTTGTGGTTTGTGATATGATTTGTGGTTTTGTGGTTTGTGGTTTGTGGTTTGTGGTGTGGTTTGTGGTTCATTGGTGGTTTGGGGATAAAGAGAGGGATGAAATGGTTGAGCTTGGAGTTTGGATTGGTGGGTTGGTGGGAAGGTAGGTAAGCAGAAGAGCAGCGTCAAGAAAAGAAAACAAAGGAAACGAAAGTCAAATAAAGTATCGTCCACTCATCTCATCTCATCTCATCTCATCTCATCTCATTTCACCTCCAATAGTATAATAAACAATTCGGAGAACAGAGTACAATACAATACAAGAATATACATGGGCTTAACGAAGAAGCGGGAGAGATAGAGTTGTGTGGGTGGATAGCAGTCGGTACATCGGTATCGCTATATGGAAAAGGAATAAGAACCTTTTTTTTGGTGGGTGGTAGTTAAGCAGGGGGTATTTTTATCTATATGGAGTTTTGAGATCAAGGACTTTATGGTTGTATGTAGGTACAGTGTAGGTGTTTACATAGGAGGTATTGATCTAATAGGTAATGTAATGTAAGTATAAACGGAACATGTACATGTAAGATCTTACCATCAATCTATCACACTGTTCCACATTGAGTATTCCGAAGTCCACGGGTATTCATTTATTCATTCATTCATCTGTCCGTTAGTAGTCCATCAGTCCATCAATCCATCTATTTTTGGATGTCCACATATTAATTAACCTTACGGAGTACGGGTAATCTGATCTGTGATGAATCTAATGAATGATTCAATACTCGGTACTCTAGGAACTCTAGGAACGGAGATATGGAGATGGAGATGGATGCAGATGGAGATGAGGGAGGGATGGAGTATCTCAATTTCGATTTTTTGGAGAATGCAATACAGATTGGGAATCGATTGCGAGTTCCATTTCGATTTCGATTTCGCGGCGTGGTTATTTATTTAGGTAGGAAGTAGGTATGTATGGGATTATGGACTATGGACTATGAACGGACGATTATGGATGGAGGCGAGGTGGGCGAGGTGGGCGAGGTGGGTTAAGATTAAATAAATATGGAATTTTATGGGATTTTCATCTTAGGTGGTTTGATCGGGTTTGGAGAGAGGGAGGGATGGATGGATGTGAGGGAAGATGGATATGATGGATATGATGGATATGATGGATATGATGGATATGATGATAGAAATGAAGTACTCGATTATTGGATGGCTGTGTAGTGTAGAAGTGGGAATTTATCTAATGAGATGATTTTGGAGAGGATGATTATCTACTGTAAGTGATTGGAAATGGGGACTTGGTATCAGATGAGTGCGCTATTAAATGAGGACTTGTTATTACATTGAGATGGATGATTCTTTTGAATTGAATTGCATGAGAATGATTGATTAGATGAATACTTTGGTTGGGATTTCTCGTTATTAGATGAACACTCGGTATCAAATGAGTCTCGGTATTGAATGATGAGACTCTCTCTATTAGATAATGACTCTATCAATTGATGATTCTGTTAATTAGTGACTCTATCGTTGATAAGTCTATCAAGTAATGACTCTCAAATCATGAATCACTCTACAAATAACAACTCCAAAATAACTCTACAAATAGGTAATCACTTTTACATTCAAGAGTCCTCCTCCTCCGTCCTGTTCATACATCTTCCCAATTGCAAGTGCCATTTCAATGTCAAACCCAAAAGTCTCACAAAGACCCATGAACAGATGAGAAAGTAAAACTCCCCTTCAACTTCATTTCTATTCGTTGACCCTTCTTAGACGCTTCTTTAGATTCCCTCTTCAAACTCTCCGTTCCGTTTCAATCTTTTCGACTAGAGTAATTATGTGGGAAAGTCAGAAACTAAACTGTAGATGCTTAGATACTTAGGGCTTGTTGTGTTGTTGTTGTTGTTGATCTAGTCCGTTTGAGATCATCTTCTCATGCACACTTGTCATGCAGGTGCGTGAGTGTGAGGCGTGTGAATGGTGGACGAGTAGCGTGGGAGTCCTGGTGGTCCTGGTGGTCCTGAGTATGGCCTTGATTAGCTGATGAGATGCTGTCTGTGGTGTGTGGTGTGGCAGAGTGGCAGAAGGGTGGATGGACTAAATGTATCTATCCATGGATCAATGATATGGCAATGGTAGTGACAACCTTGTGGCATGATATGCTCGGAACAAAACTTTAGTCTCAAAAGGGTTAGATCGTAGAAACTATTAGTACGGAGACCATTCCAATTTCTTACGGCTTAAACCGCCATTAACACTAAATTCCTGCTCAAGACTAGACTCAAAGAAGTTAATGATATTCACCATTCGCTTTCACCACCAATCATACCCACATACTCTCATCTTACATCAACAATCCTAAACATCTTTAGGCTTAGCTCCCTCACTTAGTGTGACTTCCCATTTCAATTTCGCCACTAAGGTACTAAGGTACTGCTTCTTTCCCCTCCCCAGCCATCATGTAAACCTACTTGTTCTCCCACATTTTATATTTTACATTCTCATTCTCATTTCTATCGGCAATTCATTCACAAATCCTTTCTTAACCTTCTTCCACACACAAAACTTCACTCGTATCAAGCCAAAAAATATTAAAAAAATATCAATCGATTAAAAATATTAATATCAAATCAATACCAATATCAATATCAATAAACCCTTGATCAGTTCACCGGTTTTTATCTTTCTTCCATCATTCATCCTCCATCCTCCAGCCTCCTATTATAGACGTCAACATCCCCGCCCAACAAAAAAATCCGGTCAAATTCCTTTGTTGCTCATCACAAAGCCTTACCGGTCGGGTCACTCTTCCACTCCAAGTATAACACAACACAGCACAACAAAATCACAAAACACACAACCTCTTACCACCCACTCTTACATTATCCGCCGCCAACATACATGAGCCGATAATGTCTTCTTACTATCAACACTTCAACGCTCATCAACAGCATACGATTCCTTCCAATGCTCAAAATGGTTCGGTACATAATCGAAGGAACCGAAATACCCGTCAACCACCCAATGCCATTCAACAAACCAAACAGCATCAAAAGATTGCGAAGCGTGAAGAGGAAGCTGCCGTGTTGATGAGTTACCGTCGAACCTTCGAGTACGCACGATCATTCGATTTAGAAGATGACGCCGAATTCTGTCCTAACCTCTTGACCGAAGAAGACATGGTCTCAATCAATGGTGGTTCTGATCGTTCTTCTTTGGCAAGTGGTTCACCTACAAACTCACCTCCATCTACACAAGTCTCGATAAATTTATCGCCCGACACAAACTTTTCCTTAAACTCCAACTCTCATTCATTTTTTCAATCTGGTTTCAACGTTTCCGCATTAAAGATTCATCATCCTTCCGCTACACGCATTGGGAGAAACGCTATTCCCATCGTGAACCCAAATGACGGAGGATTAATGTCGAGCCCACCTACTTCGGTATCACCCGCCAGAATGCAACAACATCAACAATCAACCAGAGTTCCAGTTCGATTTTATTAGACCTCTTCCTGCTTCTGTTTTCACCCATTAGCAAATTTGGTTTTCTTAACTTCGCTTTAATCTGTGTTATGCATTCTTAATCAATCTCTTCCTTCTGGTGGGTTACCCTCTCTCTTCGACATCGATCTTTCCCGATGGATGACGGCACATGACAAATAACAACCTCAACGAATCCTCTTGTATATTCATCCGACACTTTCCCCTCTTCATATATTCCTTGAGATGGTTTAATGGGCGCTCTTACATCAAGATATCGATACCTTTGTTTAAATAAGGAGATGGTGTTTTTTCACTATATTGGGGGTTTTTGATTTTGGAGTGTATATTGCATATCTTTGGCGACGGTGTTTCTGGGATAAGCATTTTATTTAATGGGTGGGAAACATGAAGCGGCGACTTCATATGGTCTACGAAAACAAAAAGACATATCTTTCAGAGTTACATAGAACGATTTCCTTTTTTCATTGTCAATCATGGAGAAAGGCATACCGGTGTTTGAATTTCGGTGGGTAACATGGGTCGGACACAAAGATTTTATCTCAATCTCTTTGATATTATGGATCCATGGTGTTGGTTGGGTGTGTTGAACAAAGTCGAGCGTGCTATCTCTTTGTATAGGTGAGCGTCACTTGTAGCTGGTGTTGGGTATTTTGGGCTTGTGTTTTTGGAGCGATTTTAAAGTACATGATGGATATATGCGGTTTTTTTGCATATTTTTACATTGCGTTCTTGATGTAATTCGATCCAATGTCATTATCATATACTTTTGGCTGGGGCGAGGCGATTTTTGTGTGTACTTGGGATGATATCAAGAAACTTGGGTATTTCTAGGTCTTTGGATGGGAGATTAGGAGGTACAAATGTCATATTTTTGGCTTGTTCAAGCTTTAGGAAATTTATATTTTACATTTATCTATTATATGATGATTAGTTTTGAATGTGTTGAGTATGTTGTAGTGGAGGGTATGTAGGTTGGTATGTTATGTTATATGAAAATAGATTGTATAATGATGAGTTTTTTATTTAATGGAATTAATTCATGGTATATTTATGTAGAAGGAAAATTCGGAGGTTGAAGAGAAAGACTTGATTGTGTAGGTAGATGGATATCTAGGTAGATGAGTAGCTATGAGGATGATGGATTGATGTTGATGTTGATGGTAATATTGGTAGTGAAATTTATAAAGTTGGGAGGTATGATATGATATGATATGGGATAGTTGATAGAGATAGATGATATGATATGATGTAGTAGTATAATAGAAAGGGATGAAGGAGAGAAGGAGAGAAGGAGAGAAGGAGAGAAGAAAGAATGGAAAGAAGGAGAGAAGGAAAGAAGAAGTATTTGATACTTAGATAGATAGATATGGAGTGTTTTTGTTAGAGAGTATCTTAGATAGTATTTTTTATAGAGTATCTTAGTCTTAGGCTTGTATATAGTAGACTAATGGGAATGGTTATTGAAGAGTTGCTTACTATTAGGTAGGGCCTATGTATGTATGTATGTATGCATATACGTGGAAGCATAGTTTTGAGTTAGTTGATGGTAGTTGGTAGGTGTCGGACATTTTTATTTTATTTTTGTTTTTATTTATTGATTTTTTTTTAACCGAGGATTTTTCGGATTTTTGTATTTATTTTCTTTTCTTATTTCTCATGTGTTGGTGTGTGAGAGCTTGGTTTGGGTTGGTTTGGTTTGGCAGGTACTTATAGTACGATAATTGTAATGCTTATAGTGTTTGCTATATATTGGATATCATTCTGGTTATTGAAAAGAGAGTGGAGAGTTGATGTTTGGGGATTGGGATTTGGGATTGAGACAGTGTGATTGCGGAAATGGGGATTGGGAGATTGAGATTGAGATTGGGATTGGGATTGGGATTGGGATTGGGATTGGGATTGGGATTGGGATTGGGATTGGGATTGGGATTGAGATTGGGATTGAGAGTGAGATTGGGATTGAGATTAGAGCTTCGATTTTGATTTTGATTTTGATTATATGGGAATGGTAATATATATTTTCTTTTCTTTCCTATATACAGAATCTTCAGTTGGGTTCTGAGTTGATGTAAAAAGAGATTGTCTGGGTATCAGCAATGCATCTCATTTTTGAGAATGGAACGGGCTGGTCGGTCTGTTTGGATGGGATATTGGGAAGGAGGTATTGGTTATTGATTCTCCTGACTGGCTTTGGTCCTATCAATGGATATGATACAATATCTCTATTAACCTCTCAAAATACCCTCGGCGTCACCCTACACATCAACGGCGGCTTTTCCCACAGCGTATACGATTTCTGATCATCCCACGCCTGGGATTCCGCACACAACGCAAGATCGAAGCGCCAGATGATGCGCGCGAGGATGACGCGCATCTCGTTGTAGGCGAGGTTGCGTCCGATGCAGTTACGGGGGCCGACGGAGAAGGGCTGCAGCACGTCGCGGGAATCGTGGTAGAAGGGGGAGCGGGGATCGGTTTTTGCGGAGGACAGCCAGCGTTCTGGGAGGTAGTGGGTGACGCGGTGGAAATTGAGGGGGGAGTGGTAGGCTGCGGATTGGTGGACTGCGACGCGGGTCTGGGGGTTGTTAGTGGATTTTTGAGGGGGGGAGATGCTTCGGGTCTTACGTTGGGGGGGATCTGGTAGCCGGAAATGAGGGTGGGTGATGTGGTTACTCGTTGCAAGCCGGTTGCTACTGGGGGATACCTTCGGAAGGCTTCTTCAAGACAGGCTAACATGTACGGGAGATTTGCCGTCGCGTTTGCAAACGTGATGTCCTCTTCTGATTGCATGACCGTGCGCACTTCATGCGTCAATTTTTTCATCGCGGCTGGGTTTTTCAGAAGGAGGAAGGTCACGCCTGATAGCAAGGTGGCGGTTGTTTCGCTGCCCGCGATGACAAGAACACTTGAATTGGCGACTAACTCTTCATCACTTAGTCCATCTTTCTCGCCGCGATGGCGCAGCATGGAATCCATGAAGTCGACAAGATTGGAGGGCTCCGGGTTCGCAAGCCGCTTTTGCACTACGCTTTTGCTGTAATCCTGCTGTCGCTGACGTGCGCTTGCTAGATCGCGGGACATGAACGGTTTGATGAATTGAAAGAGCATGGGATAGACATCCTTGACTTTCGCAAACTGGATTGCGCGTATGGATTCAAAGATGGTCGAGACCCAGAAGTGATACTGGGAATTCTCCAGCCCGCCAAACGACTGCCCAAAGGCCAGATCGTCAATGAGATCAAACGTGGTCAGATTATACCACTTCACCATATCGACCGGCACCTCTGACGTTGCTTCGTTCTCCAATCGAGCAATCAGTTTGTCGACTTATTTTTTCAATATCGGCTCTTGCGCTTGCAGTCCCTTTGCGGAAAATGCATGAGACATCGCTTTGCGGTATCGCGAGTGGTCCGCATCATTTGCGCTGATGATATCGCGCGGGTTTGCGGCCGAGTGCTGGAACTTGGGCAGTTGCTTGTGGCCGTAGCCGTAGATGTCCCGCCAGGCTTGCGCGGTGATGAAGGAGACCTCGTTGGGTGCAAAGCGCACGGCTTCGCCGTATTGCTGGTGCAGGGCCCGGAGCTCGATATCTTGTCTCCCGCGGAGCAGCGCGAGGTGCCGGAATATGGGAAAGGCGATCCATAGTCTCGGCCCCGGTATGTGGCTGAGGGGATGGTAGTACAGAACCCGGAGAATGGATATCATAGTGTAGAGGAGATAGAGACATGCTGCTACAACAGTCACGGATAACATCATGGTGATGCTCTGAAAATGGTATGAGAAGTGTGTTGAAGGAAAGTTGTAGATGCTTTCTCTGGTTGAAGATATCTATCATTACTTTTATTGATGTATATATATATATTCGACATCCAATGTATATCTCGGAAGTGCCTCTGCCATTGCGATTTTATCCATGCTTTAAATGGGATTAATTGGATAAATGGTCTCGAGATGCTGCATCGATGGTTTATGCAGCGACTGCCCCTCTTCTATCTTCCGGCTTCCTCGCGCCTCTTCTATTCGTCGGTCCCTGTTTCCCCTCCTTTTGACCCAAAGTTAGATAAATTAATAAGGAATAGGATAGGTAGCTATTTAGTATTCAGAAATTTGAATAGAGGTAGAGATAGAAGTAGAGATAGAAGTAGAAGTAGAAGTAGAAGTAGAAGTAGAAGTGATAGAAAAGTCAAAGAAAGAAATCTTGAGTTGTTGTGAATATCGATACGACCTAGGTATCTAAAGTATTTACTATAGTAAGTGTAATGAGTATACTCGAATATATCTAGATGAGGAACCGAGGGAGACAGGAAAGAAAGCAGATACGACGATTTATTTTATTGGGTATTATTTATAGATTATCTACCGGTTGTTAGATATCTATTGTAAGTAGGTAGATAGGTATAGGTGCGAGGAGGTAGATGTGGTTGTGAGTGTGAGTATAGATGAGTAGGTTAATATCTATATGCGAAATACGACATGCAAATACGAAATACGAACTGTATAACTATATAATCTGTATTGTATTGAATTGTATGGATTATGGAATATTACTATCTCCCTACATCAAATTACGAGTACACATAATACGATCACGAACATAAGGGTAATCGAGAAATCCAAAAATCGCAGTGTGAATCGTTCAGAAGATTTGGGACCTCGGGCTTGAATTCATCTGGCGGATGTGGATAGTGGATGGATGTTTAAAACCCCTGAATTGAATTACTAATGTTGCATTGTAATCCATCCTCGTGATGCATTCATTGCATGACTCGAAGTTCTTCATCAGTCAGTCGATCATGGACCTTGAAATCCAGTCATCAAGAATCCATTCATCGGTTAAAGTACGGGTATGAATATACATATACATATACGATATGGATACCGAGGATAACAAGATAGATGGGTTTGTGTGATTATGATGCTGATGCTGATCTGAGTCCATATCGTACATACCGGTATTGCATAACCACGTGATAACCTTCTATCTATACCTAGGTACTCGAGTGCCTACCTATAAATCATTGACGTCATCATGTCCCACATCTTCCACTTCCCCACCACCAAGCTTCAAATGCATATGAATGTTATGTCTAGGAGCAGGTTTTCTCGATCGAGGATTGGATTTTAAGTTGGGATGATGAGAGAGTGAGTATGAGATCCAATGGAGTGGGAGAGATTACCTAGGTATGATGGTAAGGTATGAGGGATATTGGTTTTGGGACTAGTGGATGGGGAGCTAGGGAGGGGGGGATTATTATTGTTGATGATGTTTCTTCTTTTCTTTCTTGTTGATTTTTATATTTATATTTATATCTTCAATTGAGATTTTGTAGTAGGAACGATTACTTGGATACATTGTAAGTAAGATATTCAGTTTGATGAGATGGATTGATGATGTTTCTTCTATCTTTTTCGTCGTTCTCTTGATGGTATTGTACAGGATGTGAAGAAGAAGAGAAGAAGAGCAGGAGAAATAGATGAAGAAGAAGAGTCAATCAACCAACTAATCTCTCAATTAGAAATAAAACAACCATATTCACCTTGATCAACATCAACACCAAATACCAAATACAAAATGTCTTTCATCCTCCGTCAATCCATTCGAGCTGCTCGTCCAGTCTCCATCGCGTCCCCCACCAAACGTACATTTGCTATCTCGAGTATGCGAGCTTTGAAAGAGAGTGTTAGACGTAAGTTATTTTCTCCTTCTTAATCTTCTTTGAAAAGTGATTTGGATGAATTGTTTGGGGAATTGTACGCGGAGTCAGTTCTGCGATTTTGCTGGATTCTATATGTCCGAAGGGGCTGGGGATGGAGTAATTGAGTACGAAATACGAGATAAGGGAGGCCTGCTACACGGATTCTGAGATGGATCTGCGCTCTTGAGCTCTTGAGCTCTTTTCACTTCTTATTACTTCTCTCCGAGAATAATATTTCTACGCACCCTTTTCATCTCCGTCTGAAGTCATTGTCTCGATTTAGAAATTAAGAGATACTAATTCGATGCATGCAACATATAGACGCTCCAGAAAAAGCTGCGGATTATGAACGTCATAAGCAAGATCAATTGGCCAAGCAAAAGGAGGGAAAGAATCACTGGAAACCAGAATTGGCTAGTGATAGTGAAGAAGCTGTAGGTTATTCTCGGTCTTGCATTTTATAAATTTTCCTGCGATTGTACGATTGGCATTCGATATGTGTAAAGAGAAAGTAGCTCAAGAGAAGTCTCGCATGTATGGAAGTTGCACGGCAATCAGTCTTCCTACCTGAACTTTTGTATAAATCAATTGGTGTTCGGAAGGGTCGAGATAGAAAGGAGATCTTGGCTACGGAATCAATGGTTGTGAAGGAAGAGAAAGAAGATGGTCTCAAATAAAATGATACTTGTGAGTGGGCATACGCCACATAAGTTGTCTCTTTCGTTTAGTGAGTTGGAGACTTTGAGGGGGAAAAAGGTAATGTGGGATGAGAATGTGATTACTTCTGTAAAGGTGGGAAAAAGGGAGGTGGAGATAACGAGGGGGAACCTTTCCAAAATGGAGGGACTAACAAGTGGGGATTGGGAGGCTGTGTAGTTTCACCTGCCTTGCTTTCCTTCCTCAATCTTGAGATTTATTTCGATTTATTTATTGGCGTTTTCTTATGTTCTTTTCTTTTTATCCTTAATCCTACATCGTAGAAAATCATTATAACAAAGACATTTCACTAATACAATAACATATAGGTAGCAGCAGATCGCCATGAACATGATGATCATTCCGCAGAGGGAATCAAGGAATTACAAAAGAAGACTGAGGGACATGCCGAAGAGAAACATAAGTGAGATGGTCCTTTGTAGTGAGCGAGCGAGTTCTTGAAATATTGTTTTATGTGAGATGATTTTTTGTATTTTGGTAGCGTAGGGATTCTTGGTGAGTGGTTTGCTGATTGTTATGTTTTAGGAATGGAACGAGTCAGGATAGTGGGTTGTAGATTTGGGTGTTGGGGTTGGAGATTGGGAGTTGGGATTGGGGAGATGCAGTTGAGATGAAGAGGGTAAGATGTTCCTAAAGGCTGGGTGGGGAGTGAGAATGAAGGGGGGTAGGCATGGAAAAAAGGAGAAAATGGATTTAAATAAAGTGTATGATATGGGTTTAATGACAGTACCATTAATAACATGGCTATCTACAATTGTGATTTTATAGTTTTTGGTTTGAATGGATGGAATGGAATGAAAATTGTGGGATAGAAGATAGGAAGTGATTGACTGAGGATTTAGGATTTGAGGTTTGAGGTTGAGGACTTGGAATTTAGATCTAAAGTCCGCAGATCTCGTCTTTTTATCTTTTTGATTTGATGAGTAGACTAGAGAGTGTAATAGCTTTCCTAAATCTAGATGATGGTATGGACGTGAGGAGATGCATATCTGGGTAGGTAGACACTGGAAGGAGATTGAAAGTTTTGGGGGCTCTTTGGGTTGGGAACTTGGGGTTGATTTTGTGTTTTTTGTTTTTTGTTTGTATATGGGATGGGGATAAGATTGGAATGGGAAAGTTGGAATTAGGAGGGTGGAAATCGGGGTTGGAGTTAGAATGCAGGCAGGGATTTAGTAGGCTGGGTGAGAGAGAGATACCTAGTGGTTGTTTCAGTGGGAGTGAGGGAGGGGAGAGAGAAAGTAAGAATCGGATGGAATAGGATGGAATGAAATGGGATGAGATAATTTAAGATGAGAGAATAGAAAAGATGAAGATTTTGCATGGTGTTATTTGGATTTAGATTTGCTGTTAAGCGAGGGAGGTGGGAGGTGGGAGGTTGATACTTTGTTTCTTTTGTTCTTTTTGTCTTTTTCTTTTTCTTTTTCTTTTCCTCTTTTGGAGAGGTGGGTGGGAGATGGAGGAGGGGAGGGGAATGTTATGGAATGAGGGGGGGAAATAAGAGAAAACAAACATTTTGTATTTATGTTTATATTTTTATTTCTATTTAAGCGAGAGAAGGAAAGAGTTAGCGGGGGAGCAGAAGGGAAAGGAGGGGGAGGGGGGAGGGGGG